>JAQIWS010000643.1:0-17829 GCA_034696085.1 Stigmatogaster subterranea | reverse complement strand
TTTTTTTTTGTTGGTAGCCAGTAGAAATAAGACTACCTCAAATTATTAATGCAAATTGAATATGATATTAAATATTAGACGGACGGGAAGTCATCTGGCCACGGCCATTATACTCCTTCTTGGAGCGTAGTGCCTACCACTATCTAAAAAGAATCTATTAAATTCTCTTAATGATTGGGATCCCGCATTTAAAAAAAAATTAGATTCCTAATTATGGTATCCAACAGAATATTTTATGCGCGTTAAAAGTTCAAACTTCCTCGTGCATTCACCATATATTTATTCTGGCATCGATTTTATTCCAGGGCGAAAAAACAAAATCGTTCGTTATTCACTCTACAAGTTATGTTGCGTTTGGTCCTCGGGATATTCATTACTAATGGCAATGTCCATCATTTTATTTTGTATAACTTTTCACTTTCTTAAACTGTGTAGGTTTTAAAGCATCCACAATCTTACTGCATAGATTGGTTGACCTACTTTCCCAAAATGTAGGCCAGGGCCTTTATTCTCATTGGGTGGGAGAAGGTGGAATTGGTTGCGGATCATCTGATCGCAAATTTGTCCACTTGAGGAAAAAGTGACGGTGAAATTAAAAGCAAATAACTTAATAACACAAACCAACCGCGAAAACGATAAAGACTAATTTAATTTAACCAATTTCATTAAAATGTCACACCATCTTAAGGTATATATCCCGAGACTTATTGAAAGCTATTTGAATCACGCGACGCGTTCGTGTTTCCATAATGGGTTTTAAAAGGAAATAAAAAGAATAGTGGCTTACGCACAAACCTGTCAGTGGGATGAATCAGCTGCGTGACATCACAATACCCAACTCACGTGGAAAAAGAAAAACAACCCTTTCAAAATCTTAACTTGTCCTTCGCAGCGCGGAGTCCCACTCACCAGAATAAAAATGATTTTTTTTTCCAAATCACAAACTAACTGTGAAATTCACAGTGCAGTTACCTCTAACTAAATACATTCACCTCTCTCTCTCTCTCTCTCTCTCTCCAGTGCTTAAAGTGAATTTCGTAACGATCCATTCTTTCCACACAAAGGTGCAGTAGCTAACAACCGTACAAAACAACACATTCACTTCTCTTTAACCATCAAAATTACCAGACGGTTTATTTTGAATGGATTTTGTTTACAATCTGTTAACACTAACCGAACCTCAAATCAGATTCAATTCATCTCATCTCCCTGTCTATCTTTCTTATTTTTCGATACTTTTTTAATCACACGCCCAGACTGCCACGAACTGGTTTAGGTCTAATCGACTGCTTAATTTATTTTTTGTGAAACTTAATTTAATTCCACAAGTAATAAACCGTCTGCAATGTCATCTTCACCGAGACAACAACTCGTTTTAAATGTAATTATTTATTACTGTCCTTCGTCCCGGTTTAAATTTTGGATCCTAGTCTAGTTGGGTGTAGTCTTGAGACTAAAATATTAAAATACAAGTCTGTGTTCAAGCAAGTAGATCGGGTAACCGTGGGATAAGGCACTGATTCTCCCCCTCCCCTCCGCTGCAGGCAGGTTGTGGGTGCTTTGTGTGTTGTTCTTCCAAAAATAAACGATAAAGTTCACTCTCGCGGTACCAAATATCCTAACCAAATTTTAGCGAGTTGAAATCAATTACTGGGCTTAGGTTAGAAAAAAATGTTCACGTACTGTAACCAAAAAAATAGAGATTACTTACTACGGTTCGTTTGTGAAGTTAGGCGACTTGGGCGGCTCGAAACTGTTCAGATGGCAGTAGAGAACGTCAAAACAAAAGAAACACATTTCTACACAAACAACCATTCCATTCTTGTAACCATTCGGATGGACTGTAGCACCATTACAACACAGGGAGGCCACGGAATTGTTCAACTTCTGCTTTTTCGCACCACAACAACCCGCCGCCATTGTCAGAAAAGCGGCCCCATCTCCAGCAACGACGAGACTCGGCGAGATCAGCGTGACCCAGATTCACGCGGAACAGTGCTCCAAACAATTCCACTCTCTCCGAACAAATTCCGTGAATCGTGACATCATATCTGCACACTGACGTCACAAACAGCATTACCACAGAACGGAGCAATAAAAATAAATTAAAAATCAATGAACACGATAGAATATAGAAGATTCGTTCGATTTATTTACTCTTGTTTGCTGGACATATTCGACAGAATATTTACAAAGAAATATTTTTATCATTTGCACATTTAAAGACACTAATAATCTTCACGATAAGGCTGCACTTACAGAAAAACTTAAAAAAAATTGTTTTGTTATTCTTTATGTATATAACAAGCTGCTAAAAGGCAACTTTTTATCTTGAAAAATAAAAATGAGGCTTGGCAGTTTTCAAACATCACGTTACAAATAATCTCGTGATACTGAACGCTAACACTCACTCACTGACCACAAATCTAAATTCTAAATTTGGTAATGTCATATTCAAATCATTATCTTCTTCAAATAAGGGATCAACTTCTTCCCACTCCTTCAATCCATGAGACAAAAAAGGAAATCCTACCAATTAGTTTTGTTTACACATGCGATTTGTGTGTTCCAATACTGATATGTTTCATTAAAGTCAACCAATTTCTACAATAAGGCATAATTTTTCGTTTTCATTTTATTTTGTGTAGTAAAATCTCCCAAACTGACTATTTTTTGTTCAAATTCTAGGCAAAAATTTTCTTTCTTTAAATTCCTTCTTTAAGTGTTGTTGCCTAAATTGAATTTACTTATAGAACTAAATCTAACTTTAATCTCTTCCCGTTTATACCTATGTTAAACAACTATATTCGTATTCTAAGTAGATTTGTTTAAAATCTGTATATACATTAAGAATGTTTTCTTCTTTGCTTTGTATAAAATTTTTTTTTACACAATTTTAAGCAGAATTAACTTGTACATAAAACGCAAGCAGTTTTGTGACTTCTACACAGCTTTTATATGGACAAAGTTAAATTATTTTAACTACTTAAAAGTTACTACAATATTCACGTCAATAGTAGCGAAAAATTCTTATTTCAGCTCTCGCTCTACCAGTATAGCGACATCTACGTTATTTGATTGTGGTATTTTCCAAGCAAAAACCGATACAAGACCAAAGCCACGCGTTCACACAGTGAGCAGTTTTTAAAATTATCCCCGCTCTTCTCATTTCAGCGTAACTTTTCAGGAACATTCTTGCAATAAGCGTTTTACGACATGCTTTTTTTCCTTTTTAAAACAAAAACAAAAATTATGTAAAGCCCAGAATTAACGGTAATCCCATCAAATATCTGCTCGTTACGTCCTTGGTTCAGCCTTGCACGTTATTGGCACAGCAAATGCTAAGTTTTTAATAATTTCCAATTTTTTAAATAATATTTTAACGTCGCTTTCATCATTTTTTGAGCTTTAATTTTAACATTGGTGATGATTTCAATTGTTTCTGCAGTGAACTAGGTTTTGTCTCCTTTTCCTTCACGGCTTGGTCTTTGGCACCCCTACAAATATAAATAGTAAAATAATTAGAAAAAAATTCACAATTTTGTATTTTTAAATCTTACAGGTAACGCGTTAGATCCTCAATGTCCACCAACATGGAGTCCTGCTCCATGTGAAGATCATCACGCTCTAACAACAGCCGGACCAATTCTTCATTCAATGCTAGCAAAAGAATTTGAAATAACGTATTAAAATTTTCAATTTCACAATTTCACAAATTTGTATTACTTTCAATCTGCGTGTGGAGATCATTGACAATCACTTGTAACTGAGCTACGTTCATGTCGTTGAGAAGCTGCCGACTCGTCCTCCTCCGACTTGTGGGAAAAGCTATTCCCACCTTTTAAAAGAAAAAAAATCTCAGTAAGTGGCTCTTCTCTATCACAAAATAAAACAACGCTATAAAATTTGAATTTTACCATTTCGGCAATAGGAGATTTTTTCTTCCGCTGTTTCTCGACTTCCATTTGCATATGAGCCATTTCTTTCGCTTGGGCCAACGCCATTCGCGCTTCAGCTTGTAATTTTGCCTGACGCGTGACAAAATCCATCTTTTCATCGCTCGCACCAGACTGTTTCATCGACGTAAGTACAGTCGACAATTTCGTCGGAATATTTGCTAATAATTCTGAATTCTAAACCAAAAACAATTTATTAAAAAATTAACTTAAAAAAAGTCAAACCAAAACTATTTCAACCCATACTTTTGCATTGTTTGATGAGGTTGTATCATTCGCCGAAGACACTCGTCCAACTCTACTCGAATCTTCCGGATCATGATCTCCATTACTATTATCAGGATCGTTGGCCGTTTCATTCATGAAACATATTTGCAGATTCATCCCACTCTGAAATGGAAATACACCGTACATTCATACATTCACCGCTCGTTCACCTCTTCGCTTCACCGTACTTGTAATCTCGTTTGCAGACTAGGTTTCCTCGTTATCCTTTCTCCTCCGTAATATTCGTCGGTGTCTGATCCCATTGCGAGACGTCTCCGAATCTCTTCTCGGTCATTTCTCCTTTGCTGTTGAATATAAAAATAACAGTGTCAGTTGTAATATGGGGAACGTTAAGTTTTTACGTAAATCATTTGTACTAAAAATAAAAACCAAAATTCTATCCACCCCCAAGTAAAAACACTCATTTATTTATACCAAGATAGCTGCAAAACGTTTTTTCAGCTCACTCGAGCCATTTCTGAGGAATGGAATATCGCGAAATTCGTCTTCAGGAAGTATTACACGTAAACCTGGCACTTGCTCATCAGCATTGATTTCTAAATTTTTCTCCTGATCCCACTCAATAAGAGAAGTTGAAGAATTATTTTCGATTTTCTCCGCTTGAACGGACGGCCAGGTGGGTAACGTTTTCAACCGAACTGCAGTCACGAGTTGACCAAACATTTTTTCCGCTACTCTAATTTAATTTACTTTGCTGAATTTCTACCGCACTATTAAGTATATTATCCTTCTATAATATAGTAAAACCACTCGAAGTAATTACGGTGTTGGTAACTTTCAACTCGTGTTCAAAAACAATTCTCAAACCGAATTAAAAATACACAACTCGATTATAGCACATTTGTCTACTCAACACAGACGCGAACAAACATCCGAAAATAATCATTTCCTTTCCAGTGCACACATTACATTTCGACAGAGGAAAACATAAAATAATGATTCACGTGAAACAGCAGATATAATCCAAAATTATCGAGGAAATGGTCGCCTAACCGAAAACGGAAATGACATCACATTAGCCTTCGGCTCTCTACAAGGAACGCATTCAAACACTCTCGTTAACACCCCGCAATGTAATTCACAGCCAAAAGCACGTGCGCTACTCCGCTACCGAGGAACAACCGGGGTATTTTTAACACGATAAAATAAATCCTCGCCTAACGAGTGAAACGCTCACAAACATCTTCAATCACCCTTAACTTGTTTTTCCCCTCTCGAAAAAGAATGAGGCATTAGCTAACAGATGCACATTCTTTTTTAAATACCAATAAAATTAAAAGACTGGAAAAAACCGAGTCTACATCCTTTTTTTTAAATCTCTTAAACACGCATTTAAAAAACGAAAAATCTTTCATTTAAAAACACTCTGAAACTTTAAGAAGAAAAAAAAATATGTTAAGGGAAAAAGAACCTTTGACATCTTAAACCTACAGCAAACACAGTATATCTTATTATACTTTTTTATCTCATATAAACAAACCACAACTCGTAACCAATCTCACCCGAAAACAGTCGTCAGCTTCCAAGGAATCTTCATCGAAACACAGCTTGTAGTATCCACTAACATACTCGGAATCCTCGGCGATTTTCTTAATAAGCTTACGTCGAATCGGTGACGGCGCAACCATCGTCTGATTTGTGAAGGAAATGCTGTATTTATCTCATCCCAACAACTCGAGGTTGGGGGGCAAGGAAATAAGCACGATTACAGTACACGGTAAAGGCGGGGATACAAAGTTAAAAAGGAATAAGAGCACTTTCGCCTGGTGCTTGTGTAGAAAATTACCAGTGACAGACGAAAACAATTATCTTTGCCCCAGTTGTGAGCGCAGTGACTGACGATTCGCAGGCTACAAATAAAATAAACCTACGGAATTCTCTCCTTTTTATCCGAGTGATAAAATACTGTATATTTTCCCCGATGATTCGTCTAAGAAAATACTTCCGCCGTTACATCTCGACAACGGATTAACCGTTCATCTTCAAACTGCACTATCACGGATTACGTAACGACGCACTTTCGACCATCTCGAGGTTATGTTTCAACACGTCATTCGTTAACATCCAAAAATCAAGATAGGCGGACTACAAACAAGCTCACATCCAAACTCAGCAGTCCGACACTAAAACAGTACGGTACAAAACACACACGTCATCGAATATCCTTTGAGCATACGCAGCGGTAATTCCCTTTTACCGCACCTACCGCGGTTATTCCGAGCGGGAAGATTTCCACCTCCACACAAAAGAGGAAACGCACACGAACTCCGCACAAGTTTTCAATTAAAAAATATCAAAACTGCGCCTAACCCAATAAAAACCGAGTCAGTCGAGGGAAATCATCGAATTAAAAGCGATGTCTCACCCGCTTTATAAATTAAATCTGACTTCTTTTTATCCTCAGTCTCCTCTCTTCCTCGTCATCGTCCACTTGATGAGTCAAACACATTTCTGGTCGACTTTTGTCGTCCCAAATCACAACTACTCCCACAGATTACTTTAGCCTGGGATATATTGTAAACAAGTGTCACGCGATCACCGAAGAAAACGACGATGGTGCCTTCACCAACAACTTACAACTAAAGTAAACCAAGTGCACGCGACCCGACTCGTCAACAGGTCACCCTCAAAACGATGCACTACATTCCAATGCGGGGGAGGAACGCGCAAGGAGGCTGCGAGAACCAATCCTACGCAGATGTGACTTTATCATTTAACGATGACGTCACGAGCTCCCTAACTCGGTGAATAATGTTCGCTTACATTTTCTTCCTCGTTCCAAAAATTATTCGCGCGTCGTAGATTAAAAATTTGTCACATCGGTTTTAAAATAACGAATAAAATTAGAAATTAAGTAGTAAAAACCTGTGAATGATTTTTCAAGTATGGTACATACCGCTGTCAAAAATATAAAATCATTAGAATACAAAATGAGTTCGTCCTCCATGGACGAAGAGATTTGATCGCAGCGTTTTGTGACTTCCGAGTCTTTTCTTGTCCACACAATACTGGCGACTGGCCCATTAAGTCTTTACAATCCCGAAAGCATCATTAGGACTGACGTTTCCACAATTACAATGAAGGAACGGGCAGATTCGAGTATAATGAATCACACAACACAGCTCAAGGTCTTTCCTGAGCGTAAAAATTCATCTTCTTTAAGCCCAAAAAATTGCCAACGGAATTTTCTGCCGTTTTTAATGGCGTAGAATAACAAGTTGCTCTCGCAGAAAGAAGAAAGCACTGAAGGCCATCTTAAGCCTGTGACTCAGTGCGGAGTCATAAAAAGCGCTAACTTAAACATATCCCACCGGATCATCTCATTTATCAAGCGGCTAAATTATATTTCATCACAATTTTTCCTGTCGATTTTTTATCCTTCGCCGTTTCAAAACAAAAGTACCGAAATAGCACGAAAAAACAATAAAACCTCGTTAACGTAATAACGTCTACCCAAACTGACCACGCGAACAACTTTCTATTTTCACACAACACAATTAAAATGTTAAAGACTAGAAATATCTTTTTACTCACTCTCCGCAGAAACTCTTCTTCTTTCGCAGCTTTAGCCAAATGTTCTTCCATCGCCGCCCAATCGATGGTGGGCATCGCAGTTTCAATATTGTAAACATCGAATCCACCAAGGAGTTCGGGTGAAGACAACTTCAGTCCAGGGCGAGAGGGACGATGGTGACCCATTGACTCACGTTTTCCATGCTGACCCTGACGTTTGCCACCGGTCGTGTGAGTGGAAGACTGAACACTACGTGTTATTCCTCTGCTGGATCGACTTCCAACAGCTGACCCTCTGTTCTTATTGGACGAAGTGTGATGTCGGTGGGGTTCCTTGGACGCCATAGACAATTCGGTGACTGGTTGCACATTAAGCCGTTGACTCGTTGGTTCTGCGAACGAATTCTCGATCGCTAGCGTTTTTCTTTCGTCATCCGATTCTTCCACTGTAGTCGTACTGACCAATGGAGAAGTCGAAGGAAATTTTGATTTTGGAACGCTTGAAGTGGTCGGAGAATTGCATCCAACATTATCGTCCTCGTGTCCACTGAAATCGAATTTGTCTTTAGACAAGAGAATGTTCTTTTCGTTCTCGTCTTTTTCCTTTTCGGAAAGCAATGCCATCTGGTCGGGGACGTCAGTAGCTCTCGTGATCTCCGAACTACTTTCGTCCATTTTAATCGAGTCCCTAGAGAACATTGCCAAAAGTTGTTTATGCATATTAAAAGGCAACGCCTCTGGATGACTTTTCTTAAACGTGGCAAACTCCTGAGCGAGAGTCAAATAACTCTGTTTTCTCGCTTGTTTGACCAATTGTTCATTATTTTTTCGTTTCACGTCATTAGAATAAATCATTAAATTGTCGTTCTCTTCGTAAATGCATAGTGGGGCGGAGTCTTTCAACTTAATACCTAATGTTTCCGAGGAACTGCACGAAGATATAGAATCGTCATTGCCTCCTTCGTCATCCTCTACGTCATCACTAGTGTTATCCAAAGTTCCTCGCGTTAACGAGCGAGACGCGTCAGTCACGTGACCGTTTCGACTGAACTCGTCATCGGGCGAAGACACGGACATCGCGTGATTAGCGGATTCAGATTCGCTCAGCTCAACTTCTTCTGAGGGCGTGGTCGACTGAAAGATTAACTCTTTTCTTCCCGAAATGTCGATGCAATCGCTTTTGCTGTTGTCCAAACTCACTCGGTCCTTATAATTCCTCCAAGCTCTCTGTATCCTAAAAATTAATCGATTTTTAGTCAGGAACAAAAATTCAAATAGTTTGTTTTACGGTTGATACACACCGAACAGCCTGAGAATTATAACATTGTTGTTTTTCGAGGGTCCAATTTGGGTTATCATTGACTAAAATGTTGTTGAGTTCTTCGCTGCAAACAAAAACACAAACCAGCATTCGATTCGGTTAATTATTCATTTACCAATGGCACGCAAAGCCCAACAAGTACATAAATTAAATGTAATGGTAATTACCTAGTATCAGTGATGTGATGGAAACACTCTTTCCGAGTTGCATTAAAATGCACTTGCATTTTTAATTTATCCTGAAAATAAAAATTATTCACATTAAAATTTTTTTTGTAGATTTTTCTCCACCCACCATTTGTCTTTACGGTTACGCCTAAACTGTAATGGCCATTATTTTTCAAATAAAACTTCGATCTTTGCTACAAACGGGGAGACAAGATTTCCAATCTTGCAATCTCTTTAAACCTAATTTGCTCGGATGGCCGGAATAAATAACCATCAAATTTAATATCCCCTGTCTGCGTTAGATCAAAAACAAAACGCCTGAAAATATTTTTACGCATCAATTTCGTTGCAACTAGAAAAAGAAATTTTGTTGTTACTTTTCTCTTAGATAAAAAGCAGTTCCCAACTTCTTTCTTTAACACAATTGCAATCGTTTTTCTACAGAATAACTGCGTAAGCAAAGCCTTTAGAAACCCCGTTGGCGAACGAGAAGTGTAACCCAAGGGAGATTAAAGACACATTCGCAGAAATTAAGCTTTTCCCGTGGAGAAAGCCCACTTCACGCAGTAAAAGCAAACGCAATGAATCAGCATTTGCACATTTGCACATGCACGACCATAATGTTCCGATCTGCTTTGTACACGAAATAAAATCTTTCAACTTGAAAGTGGTAAACGAATGCTAGAAAATATTTAAACTGCGGTTAAAGTAAGGATGATGTAAAAACCAACTGAATCATCTTCGGTCGTTAAAGTACTCCTCGCTCAGCTCGTAAAACGATTTTGCTGTTGTTGATACTTTAATTATTAATTCACATTCAGGAAAAAATGGTGCTCGGTTTCACATTTCTATGTCAGCTTTTCTTTCTCAACTCATCTTCTTCTAAGGTCGAAGATGACAGTGATATTTTAACGGCAATTCACAAATTACTCCTCCCACTAAATATTGGGTTACTGGAAACATAAATTTTTTTCGTCGTGCTTACGACGTTATCCACCAGCTTAAGGCTTCGCTGTTAATATTTCACAACAAACTGAAGAATAGATCACGTATCACGATCGCTTTTATTCCTAATTTAAACCGTTATCAATTATTTATATTTTGTCACGCTTTCTTATTCGTTACACTTCATCCGCTAACTAGAATCCATTACTACAAATTGTTCTACTACAATCTAAATTACCGCTGACAGTTTAGGAATGTTTAGTCAGCAAATACCACGCTAATAAAGATTAGACAAGCGACATAAACTATAAGCGCACTTGAAATAAGCAAATTATGTCCATGTTCCCTAACACTCACCGAGCATCGTCATGGCTGCCCGGCATTACACTGCGGGTGCCCGCCAATTTCGCCCTAAATCGATCTCGCAAACTCACCATCCCCGTGATCTCCATAAACGTCGTGCATTGACGATAAACTCTCAAACATCAGCTTCGTCTTCGACCATGACTCGATCCGTAGTTAACTCAAATGTAGATTTGAGGCGTAGAACACACAACGACAGGCAACGAAGATCAAAGTGAATGAAAGCGGCGCCTCGTCGCTTCTCTCCATCGACTGCATGACGTAATGGAGTATTCCATCTCTAGCACGGGGTATGCTTTCTTTACGCTCTTCCTAAATAAAATAAATCCAAAAAGAAATCATTTCCGTTAACAGTACCGTTCGACCAAATATACATCAAAATAACTATATCTTGGGTATAAGATTAAGTAAAACTACAATATAAGTATTTATTATGAGGTTACGTAATACGTGACGTCATTTTAATTATAATTTAAACGTATAGTAATCCAGATCAAAACTTTTTACATCCGTTGATAAATTTCTCACGACCCGTTAAACTTAATTAAGTAAATTTTCCGTATTATTTTCTGAAAAAATTCGCATCGTTTAGCACTTTTTAGGCTTTTAGCTAATATACTTTGATAATTGAATCTCTTTTTTCCACCATCACTTTTTTGGTGTCTTAATGAAATCAACCTCCTCCATTTAAATTTTAGCTTTTAACAGTACTAAATATAATGGTTCTTGGTAATATTACTCGTAAGAGAGCATAGCTATCACATAGCTGTAGGGGAACACTCCCATGTCAAGCACGTATTCTGAATTAAATGCTCCCACTGGCGCCAGTTTGTCTGGGATGAGTCCACCCATTCGTTGAAACTAGGGTGGAAGAAATAGTCTACTACTACCACTTCATATCAAACTCCATTTTTTGGTTAACTTTAATTGTAACCTTTTTTTTTTTTCGTTTAGAGGATTTCCGCATTCGCTTTCAATGTGTTAAAAAAATTGTTAGAATTTACGCTTGGTCGCGTGTCTCACGTAGAATAAACAGAATACAAAATGTGTTAAAATAAAATAAGACAAGTAGAATGGAATATTTACGATTGATTGATCGATTAAATTATATAGGTCACGTCATTAGATAGCCGAAAATATCCAAAAGTTAAGGTTAAGACGGGTATAAATTTATTCTGTTTTCGCTCGAGATGACGCAGATGTTGAAGGAAGTTTAAAAAATTTGTCATTTTAATCATCTTCATTAAGAGTAGTTCGTTTTCCGCTAATGAATTATTCCGTGGATAATCTGTGTGTTCGCTATGATCTAAATATAGGGTGAAGTGAGTTAAAATTAATGCGGAACAGATACCAAAATTTTAATCTTTTAGCTGCCAGTTTGATTCATATTGCAAGCTACAATATTTTTATAAAGATGAAATGAAATATTTCTAATCAGAAAAATTATTAATAATTCATAAATTAATAACGCACAATCGCCAAAGAAATTAAAATTTCTTTTCATCTCGGTCTGATTCAGTTTGCTTTGCGCGAATTATAATTAAAACATTCGTGTTATTCTTAATCTTTAAGAATTGCAGCCATTACAAAGGATGGTAACACAAAATTTTAATAATTTTCTCCATTTTAACAAAACCCACAAAATACTTGTTCAGACGAAAAATTTACAAATAAAATGTGATAATTTAAAGTGGTAAGTACTGTTAAGAATCCAAACTAAAAATCTGCACGTTGAAAATAAGAATAAAATAAAAATGATCGAAGAAAAAATGATTAAAATAATTAATAATTGTCTTTCAAGCAATGAAAAAATTTTCCAGGAACAAAAAATATTTTTTCTTTAAAGAAGAAGAAGAAAGGAAAAAAGTTCGATAACATCACTTTCTTAATGTATTTTCTATTCTCTAAATATATATATTACAATTACTTCCAGTCCTCCGGATTTAAACTTTAAATTTTTTAAATATATTAATTGTTTTTAGAAAATAACTTAAATTTTTTTTTCAAATGCAATGATTACACAAACCAAAAACGAATCGTGAGGAGGAATGCAAACTAAATGAACGAAAATTAAAATACGTGAATTATTTTATTACTGCGTTTTTATTTATTAAAAAAATTCCCCGTGTAAATATTTATTCTCCACCAACCCTCTTTTAAATTGCCAGACCCTGCAAAATTTAACTCAGTTAAAAAATACCCAACTTTCAAAGTCACAATGTACACAATTCGCAACAATTTCAACTGAAAACCGAAACCGAAATAGTTTTACGTATTCAAGTAAATAATAAAACCGACAATTTTGATCGAGACAAACTTGATTTCCTAGTATTAAAAAACACTGACTTTTAAAATAAAAATATTAACCAGCGGAGCAAACACAGCCAATAAAAATAAAATGACGTAACGAAAAGGGACAGTATACAACTAAAAACACTGATGAATATGACGATGAAGTTTAAGAGGACTAAAAATAATATAGTAATTGTAATGGGATGACCAAAATGCTTCTTGTTCGATTTGATTAAAAACTAACAGTGAGCACAAGATTTTTTTTTTTCCCTTTTAAGACAAAACCTAATGATAACAATTACAGGACGAAGCAGCTGTTGTTTATACAATCATCTACGTCTCGTCCACCTGGAGAAATTTAAAATTCAACTTCCTACGATATTTTTTTTTGTATTTTAAGAGGAGAAAAGGAAGAAAATGTTTATGTTTAAAGTTATTCACAGTTTTTTTTTTCTCCTTTTTTTCTCTTCAGCAACAATTCACAAATCTCTCTCATTTTTTTTGTTTTCTCCAGAGAAGACTCAAAAGCGAAAGAGCACACGCGCGATTCAAAATAAAACAAAATCTTTTTTTTTCTTCTTCATCGTCTTCCTTATTGGGTTGCGGATTTCACGACTCCAGGAAATTAAACGGTAATTTCGCTGACGCGTTGGACAGTTCAAAACTAAAATGTCACGCTTCACAATTTCTCCTTGTTCGGCACCCAAATTGTAGGACCAGACTGATCTCGAATCACTTCTTTAATATTCGAGTAAATTTCTTCGGGCGTGTCTCCTTGAACAACAGCTAGTAAAATAACGACCAAAATTACTCAAATGTCGTTACTTCAATTAATTATCAATAATTGTACTTACACGTGAAATACTCTCCAAATTCTTGTTCTAATTTCAGCGACCTTTCGTATGTTTTCTTGGCCTGATCTTCTGTAATTCTTTTGTTCATTTCCCTATGAATTGAACAGTTGTAAGTTTAAATCGAATTGAAAATTATTTTTTTTTAAATTTACTTACATAATAGATTCGATGGATTTTGGTTTAATGAATATAGCGATAGGATAAAGGCCCGCCACTTGCAGGCGTTTGATTGCATTGCCACTTACGTCTAAGATACAATGTTTACCCTGCAAAACATTAAAAATTAGATTTGGTTTTATTTTATCAATTAAAAAAAAAATTTTTTTTTTTTAAATTCTGACCCTTTCCGACACTTCTTTCACCGATGCCACACTCGTGCCGTATAAGTTATCGTTATACTGGCCGGCTTCAATAAACAAGTGATTTTGAATATCGCGTTCCATTTGTTCCCTCGATGCCACAAAATGATAATCGCGTCCATCCACTTCATATTCACGCCGCGATCGAGTTGTGTCTACAGTTGCAAAATTTAAATCGTTTAACATATTTGAAAAAATATTGTAAAATTCGACGTTGAAAACAAAAACTTACGTGGCACGCAGCTGCCGAATTTGTCAGGAAACTCCGAAATGAGATCGTCGTTGACACGGTCTTTGAGCGGACCAAGAATAATGACTGGACGAGTGTACTTAACTTCTTGCTGTTGAACAGCTTCGTACGACAGAATGGGTTCATCAGGTCCCCCTATAAACAATACGCAAACGCGCGTAAAAGTTAAAAATAATGTTTACGCCATCAGTATATTTCCCAATATAGCTCCACAGTTAAAACTAAAAATAAATTCGTGCGAAGAAATTTAAATTTAAATAGAATTAAATAGGAAATTAAAAAATAAGGCAGAAAAAGAGAATAATAGATAGAGCTGGGGACACTTACTCACACTACCAGCCTCGCTATCACTCGCATTAGAAATGGCTGTGTCTATAGGGGTAAAAAATTGTAAGAACTCAAAATAAAACCAAAGCTAACAAATTAATGTGCACAGCGTAAACAAACATTCGTGCTTTCAAAAATTAATGAATTAATCGATAAACAAAACAAAATTATTCACCGCGTGTGCATAGCATTACAAAATATTAAAATTTAAAAAAATAAAAACGAAACTATTGATTAACAAAACAATTGTCATTTTTACGTTAAAGATTTTCAAATAAAAAGCTCACAGTACTCACTCTCCGCGTCACTATTTTCTTCCGCGCTGTTTTCTTTGCTTTTCATAAACGGAAATTTACGGGAAAAGGAAAAGTTCTTTTTCTTCCTTTCCAAAGTGGACTACAAAAAATTTTGCTTGTTACACAAATTCGTAATTTACCAATCGAGACGAGTAACGCACCCTTCCATCGTTGCAGTTCCCTTTACCCTGGAATTTCACTGATTTGAGTCTTGCTCTTTCCTTCCTCTCAACTCTAAATTAAAAAAACAAATAAATTATACTAAATTAATTATATTACAGAATTTCAACTTTACTCTTTTACCTTCTTTTGCTGGGAACAATTCCCATCCCTTCTTCTTCACCGTCCGCGAGTATTTTTCGCGCTTGCCACCATTCGTCGTCACTTGCATTGATAACGTGCAAAATGTCTCCGTAGTGAAAGAGTAAACCTCGACTGGGAAGTCCACTATCCTTGGTCGGATCGTAATCGAACAATGCCCTTACGTACAACGATCGTTTCTGAGAAGTTTTTAAGCTGCCAGACATGATCTGCTCACGAAGATCGTGGATTTTTGCTTCAAACCTATTATATTCTATTTAAAAGAAAAAAAATTATCAAAATAATTAATCAACTTATTTCCATAAATAAAAAGAAATAAAATTACCATCGGGTCTGTACTGGCAAACCATCGTCACAGTTTGACCAGCTCCCTTTAGAGCGGCAGCCGCTTGTTCGTGTGTGGCGTTGCGGAGATCAATTCCGTTAACGGACAAAATTTGATCGCCACGGCGAATCTCACCGCTCAAATCGGCAGCACCACCGGCCAAAATAAACGAAATAAAAATTCCTTCTCCGTCTTCACCACCGACAATGTTAAAACCAAGACCAGTCGTTCCTTTTGACAAAACGACTTTCCTCGCCTCCCTATGTATCAAAAATTAAATTTTAACGCGTGAAGTTTACAACCAAGGAACAAAAATAACGTAGAAAAATATACCTCGTCATATCGTCCTCGTTGGTCGAGTTGGATGTTCGGTGGTGGTGGTGCTGATAAGCAGATTGATGATCTACCTCGTGAAACGGAGGGGGTTCTAAAGGAGCTGACAGGAAAATAGTAACGTATAAACAGTTTTGTCTTTTTGCGTCAAACTTAACCTACTTCAGCACCACAAAACCATTCCAACCGAGACCTTCCCACCTTTATTTAACCACTTTCTTCTATTCTCAACCGCAATACTCAATTATTTTTATTTAGGTTGTTTTTTTGGTCCACCATTCTGGCAAAACGTCAAATGATTAGATGCCAAGATCACGGGCGGACGTTATTTATAGCAAAACTCGTTTTTTATTTAAGAAAATAAAGTATTCGCCACTGTTGATTCATGAGCAATGACAAAAACAAAAACAAACGCGCTCAAAAATTTAAACAAGAATAAAAATAATGCCTATCATTTAGGCGATGAAAAGAATTACCGGTATACTAATCAAGAGTTATCATAAAATGTGGTAAATATTTATCTTGAAACGTTAGATTACCCCTTTAAAAGGCGATGTTACCTGACCACATTACTCCGTCAAATCGTAGTAATAATTAAACATTACTCACGTGGAGGCGTCGCATTGCACAAGTTTGGACTATCTTCTTTCATCAGTGGCGGTGGAGACAACTGCACTGAATCATTCAGGTACACGGGTTTAGCAACCAACAAAACGACTGTATCCGTTGTTGCCTTTAACGTAGCAACCGCCGTCTCGTGACTAACATTTTCTAGATTAGTGTCTCCAACCTTACAAAATACAAAAGCCAAATATTAATCCGTAACAACGAACATTCAGCGATTGGAGTGAATAAAAATACATACGGCTAACAATCTGTCTCCGACGGTAAGTCTCCCATCAACTTGAGCTGCTCCGCCGTCCATAATTTTCGTCACATAGATGCCATTTTCTCCTGGGATGTGTTGATTGCCGATTCCGCCCGCGATACTAAATCCCAATCCTTTGTTTCCTTTCTCTAATTGTATCCGCACTACGCGTACATTGTCGGGTGATCGTCGTCGTTTCACAGTCTTTAAAAATAAGTAAACAACACTTTCATTCTTTCACCTTTAACTTTTGAACAAAAAAATAAGGAAGTATTCCGAGACATGCTCACAAGGTGCACAGTGTTGCCGGCTCGCTTGAGCGCATCCACAGCCGTAGCATGTGAGACGTTCACTACACTTACGTCATTCACTTTCAAAATGATGTCATTGACCCTACGTAACAAAATCCAAGTTTAGATTATATTTACTATCACTCAATCACCATTTTTGGCACAATACCACTTACAATAGTCTTCCATCAGCAGCAGCCGCTCCTCCCGATATCAGCTTAGTGATGTAGATACTGGGATCCTCGTCGATGTGAGGGTTGTCGGTGCCCCCAGCAATGCTAAATCCCAAACCAGCACCACCCTTGAATAAATGAAAAAATTAATTAAATTCATACATTTAATTTTTTGCATTTAATAAATTATTAATAAAATAATGTAACGTTAAAAAAATAATCCATTTTGTAAAGTGGTTGAAAATAGGTCTTCAAGCGTAAAAACACACTTTATTTTTAATTTTATGACAAAATAAACAATAAATATTTGAAGCCAAAGTGCAAAACTTACCCTTTCCAGAATGATCTCCTCATATTCCCATTCCTCTTGGCCATTCTTCTAAAAAACAAATACGAGACGTGTAAAAGCGCGATAATAGATTCTTCTACCAAAGCAATAAACTATTATTTTTCTTAGATCCTCCTCACCATAACCTCGTTATAATTCATCCCATTTGACATTAACTTTTTTTAAATTTTAAACCAACAACAATAACTTCGAATTTCCTGTCAGTTTATTACATTTACTACATTCATACGCTGAACTTC
>JAQIWS010000642.1:0-17862 GCA_034696085.1 Stigmatogaster subterranea | reverse complement strand
CGTTTGTTTTGAATTTCGCGCGGCTGGGACGTAGAATTGTTACAGTGGCGCGTTGTGCAAGGCGACGCGTGACAGCCTTCCAAGACGATCAGTTCTTCAAAGGCATGCGGGCTCACATCATTTGTGCTGTTAGTCAGGGAGATTTGCCCATCCAGTTTGCATGGCGTAAAGATGGTCATGAGATTCCACATTCTCTTGGAGTAACCACTCGTGATATTGATAATCACGCTAATTCATTGAGCATTGAAAGTGTTTCTTCAGTGCATACTGGCAACTATACTTGCGTCGCCAGAAATAAGGCAGCAAAAATATCCCATTCAGCACAACTTCTTGTTCAGGGTATGGCTAAACTTTTTACTATTATTTTCCAAAATCATTGCATAAATTACGGGATAAGCCAACAAAATTTGTTACAATCATTTGTTTCCAATAATTGTACTGACACTGACACGCTGGAGAATTCGTTTGAGTACACTGTGCAGTTATCAATATTATGTTACCACAGCGTTTATAAACACTCGTGTTAAATTATTAATTATTGCAGTTGCTCCGAAGATAACACCATTTTCATTTCGAAATAATCTTTTTGAAGGAAGTACGGCCAGGATAACGTGCATGATATACCAAGGAGATTTACCAATTACTCTAAATTGGTTTAAAAATAACATTCCAGTTGTAAACTATGAGAATATGAATTCATTCAGAGTAGATGATTACACCAGCATTTTAACCATTGAAAACGTTCAAATGTCCCACAGTGGAAATTACTCTTGTGTTGCAAACAATTCTGCTGCAATTACTAGCCATGCCACTCCACTTCTTGTTTATGGTAAATCTTATTTTTGTAATTCTTTACTTAATTACAGTCCCACCAAAGATTGTTCCATTTACTGTGCAAGATAAACATTTATTAGAAGGAATGTTAGTACGAATGTCTTGCGTTGTCAGTCGAGGAGATTTGCCTCTAACTATCATATGGTTAAAAAATGGACAAACCATGCCGTCTGAATTATCAGTTACCGTTAGAGAATTTGATGAATATTCGAGTGTTTTATCAATTGATCCATTAAAATCTGAACATTCTGGAAACTACTCTTGCGTTGCTCAAAATCATGCTGGCTTTGCTACACATTCCATTAATTTAAAAGTTTTGGGTAATTATCATTTTGAACCAAGAATTACATAATAATTTTTATAACGAATAAATAAAAAAGTGAACGTTCCAAAAATATAATTTTTTTTTCAACTTTGTGTAAAAAAATATAAAACACAAAAAAAAGTGAACGTTCCAAAAATATAATTTTTTTTTCAACTTTGTGTAAAAAAATATAAAACACAACAACCATTTATTTCTGCAACAGATAGTAGTACAGTCGATTCCGCTTTATTGGGACACATCGGGACCAGACCATTTTGTCCCAATTAACCAGATGTCCCAAAAATCCGAAATTCATAAAAATAAATTAAAAATCGCTAAATTTGCGTACAATGCAATTTATCAATTGCAATTCACACAGAAAACTGTTTACAGTAATTCTTCAACAAATTACGCTGATTTAAAAACTATTTATTTCAAACACAAAATGACATCAAGTGAAATTGTCAATATCGACGTTCATTAATGTGAAAATCAGTGTTATTCATTTTGGGGATGATTTGCTGTACTGTACAGTAGCTATTTTAGTGGATCCTGCATGCATTTCATTGGTTACTATGAATATTGTAACGTCCCTTTTAGCTACTTTAGCCATAACAACCGTAGCCGCCGAGGAATAATTGTCCCGGTTAAACGGAATTGTGTCCCAATAAACCGATGCAATTTCTATTCACTTATGGGATTTGTTTTGGGGTTTTGACATTTGTCCCAAAAAAGCGGTTGTCCCTTTTGACCGGTGTCCAAAATAAGCGGAATCGACTGTAATATGGAATACTGTAATACATTAAGTTCTGATCAAGCATGTTGCAAGAGATAATTTGTATTTCTAGCAATAAATAGGACAGGGGAGCGTTGGTCTCATTAATAACTGGTTGATGTAAGGCGTGACATTTGCATAGTACAATTTAATGCATGTTTCATTTATTGATAACTCAAAAAATATATTTTTGGGACACAACCAAACGGTTGTTAATTATCTGGTACTTAAAGTAAAATATTTTTCCAGTCCCTCCCCGATGGACAGAGGAGTTACACGACCAAACTTTGAAGAGTGGTGCAGATTTATTTCTGAACTGCGCAGCTGAAGGATTTCCAACACCAAAGATCCAGTGGAAAAAAATTATTGGTAAATCATTTATTGGAACAATTTATTGTCAATCTTAACCCGTTCAACTTTTTTTTTATATACGTCATAGATAATGATAATCCTAACGATGAGACTATGATTGAGCATGTTGAAGAAGATGAGCACATTAAGATTTATCCAAATGGAACCTTAGCAATTAAAGACGTACAAAGATCCTACGAAGGATTTTATCTCTGCATTGCTAGTAATGACGTCGGACAACCGCTTAGTCAAATAATTTCAATCAAAGTTCAAGGTAGTAAATTTAATCCGTATACTATTCATAAGTCAAATTGATACATTTATGGGATGGCTTTTGTAATTTGATATAGCCGCGCCTGAGTTTGATCAATTGGAATACCATAAATTTTCAAAAAAAGGAGAAAAAGTAAACATTAGGTGTGAAGCTTTTGGTAATTGGCCAATTCACTACCAGTGGTCAGTACATAATCAGATTATTGACGTCAACAAAAGCAGCCAAAGGTTACTTAAATTTATTATTGCAATAATTCGTTTAAAGATATACAAATGAAAGTTCCTATAATAGATACAAAATTGAAGAAACACAAGATGTGGTAAATAAAAAAAGTTTTTCAACGTTGGAGATCCACTGGGTGGACAGAAAAGATTCAACAAGATTCTTATGTAGTGCTAAAAACGAAATTGGTGAAAGCGAAACGACAATTATTCTTACAGTACAAGGTTGTAACGCAAAGTAAATTATAAATACGCAATCTGTCAATCAACCTTACTAACGAGCAAACTGTACCTTGATCTGCAACAGAAATTCCTGACGCTCCAACAATTGAAATTCCTGTAACAGTAATCAATCAATCAGTGGAATTAAGATGGAGTTCTTCATTTGATGGAAACAGTAAAATTATTCTATATGTGATCCAATATAAGAAAGAAGTCGGTAAGAGTTTTTAAACTATGATAATTGAATTACCGGTATTGTTAATTTTTTTTAATGTGTTGCTAATATATTTAAGGTAGATGGAGTGACAGAGTAAATAGTCTGAGTGTACCCGGAATAAGAAATTCAGCGAAGATCCCACATCTAAATCCAGCTACTTTGTACAGTTTTCGTGTGTTAGCAGAAAATAGTGTGGGGAATAGTACTTTCAGTGATGAAATTTCTGTAAAAACAGATGACACTGGTACAAAATTTTATTGATACAAAATCTTATCCAGATGACAATAAATAACGACTGTTAAATCATTAAGCAAATTTTTTTAGAGCCATCCGGAGCACCAGAAAATATTGATGTAGAATCTATGGATACCAATACCCTTCGCGTGATTTGGAAAGTAAACATTTGTATAATTCTCCTAGAATAATAATTTTGATTTTTGTATAATGTGGAATTGTAGCCACCAAAAAAAAATCTTTGGAATGGAGTAATTCGGGGTTACAACATTGGTTACAAAATTTTTGGAACTGAAGATGACTATAGTTTTGCTAAATTAGAAGTACCTGAAGATTACACTGACGAACTCATTTACCAATTAACTGATCTTAAAATGTATACACAATACAATGTCATTGTACAAGCTTATAATTCAAAAGGCAATGGACCTATTTCCGAAGTGATCTTGGCAATGACATCAGAGGATGGTCAGAAAAGAAAAAATATCAAATTTATTCTCAACATTCAAATCATGTACATAATTCTTCAGTTCCATCAAGTCCTCCAGAAAATGTCCGCTGTTCATCACTTTCCTCCAAGAGCATGTACATTCTTTGGGATCCACCAGCACCCGAAACCGTCAATGGAATACTACGTGGGTACAAAGTACTCTACAAATCTAGAGATGAGTGGTATGGTAAGTTTAAATCAAATTAAGTTTGGTTTGTGACATTATCATGCTAACGGACAAGTTTTTGTTTGTCAGATGCCATGATGCAGTCGCAAATTGTGTCTTCTACAAAACTAACAGTAAATGACTTAAGCGTAAATACAAATTATAGTGTTCAGGTTTTGGCGTTTACTAAAATGGGTGATGGTGCTAAGAGCACATCAATCTTCTGCAAAACGCATGAAGATGGTATTCAAATAAACTTGCTCGACAGAGACAGATTACTAAAAATTGTTTTTGATTAGTTCCCGATCCACCTGAATCCATTAAAGTCTTGCCTTCATCATCTGACGCAGTTGTTATTGCCTGGAAACCACCACAAAGAGCAAATGGTGCACTGATTAAGTACAATATTTATTACAAGTCTATTGAAAATGGACAAGAGGTTTGTGTCGATTTCATTACATTTTTAACACAAGATAATTTAATGCTAAAAGAATCTATCTAGGTTGACATCAATTCTCAGAAAACTGAACAATTATTGCGAAATGCTAATGTTGAACAATCTCCAATTAATACTCAACATGTTGAACTCAGGGGATTAAAAAAGAACCAAAAATATGCATTTTGGGTCACTGCCACTTCAGCAATTGGTGAAAGTTCAGGATCCACTGTAGTTGCACAAACCGTTGCTGATTCCATAGGTAAATCATATACTGTGCAGTACATCGTAGGAAAAAATAAGTAGCTGCATTCAAAAAGTGCAAAGTAAATAATAATTTGCTTGTTGTGCAGTACAGTTGCTGCTAAAACAGCGTCATTTGATACTGTAATTAAAACACCATGGAAAGAAGATATTATTATGCCATGCACTGCGGTTGGTATGCCAATTCCCAACAGAAAATGGACTTATGGGTAAGTACCATAATTATTGATTTTTTTAAGCAAAAAATAATTCAGTCCGTGATAAAACAAATGTAGCAATCAGATTTTGAAAGAGAGTAATCGTTTGAAAATTGGTCAAGATGGTTCTGTTATTATTAACAAAATCAGCACTGAAGACTCTGGGAACTATACTTGTGCAGTGTATAATGAATATGGTCGAGACGAAGTTACTTACCTTGTAGCTGTGCAAGGTTTGATTCTGGAATTAATAATTAAATACGAATTACTCAACTACAACTACAAATTAATTGTAAGAATTTTTAAAAAATGTTATTTTTTTTAAAAATTCTTACAATTAATTTTAAGTATAACTTAATACCAGTAATATTCTTGCTCGTTTACAGTTCCACCATCAGCTCCTATTATGGACATCGTGTCAAAAACTCGTTCCTCAATTAAAATTCAGTGGAAACCTGGCCACACTGCTAAAGACAACATCAAGGGCTATGTGTTGCAATACAAACAAGACAACACAGCTTGGAATAAGATTGAAATCAGATCAGATCAATCATTGTACACACTCGACAAACTCTCCTGTGGATCGACTTACCAAATCTACATGGAAGCATTTAATAATATTGGAACTGGAGCTCCTTGTGATACAATCACAGTTACAACTGAAGGATCTGGTAAACAAATTGTAAGAAAATTTTAAAATTTTCTTGCTATTTATTGTATTCTTAAACTTGTAGATGTCATTCCACCATCAAAGGAAAATATCATCCGTGAAGGATCTTCTTTTATTACAGTCCACTTGGATGCATGGCCGTCAAGTGGATGCCCAATAAAGAGCTTTGCAGCAGAATATAAAGCACTCAATGGAAAAGAGTGGATTTCTGCTGGAACTAATTTGAAACCCTCTCAAAAGAAATTAATCATTTCTGGATTGGTTTCATCAACATGGTACATTTTACGACTAACTGTGGAAAGTGCCAGTACTCCAACAATGGCTGAATATCGATTTGCAACGCATACTGTTACTGGAGGTACAAATACATTGTACCATACAAAAAATTAGTGAATGAAGATTGATTTCTAGTCACTTGTAATGTTTTTCAGGAACCTTAGCACCAGATACTTTTGAGGAATCAGTAGTTCCTGTTTATATATTCTACCTCGATCCATTAATCTTTATCCCAGCAATGGCTTTGCTCATCGTGGTTATAATAGCATCAATGGTTATTTGCGTCTATTTTAAACGACGTAATGGACACGTTGAAACTCCTTCAGGTACTGTATTCTGTTCACTTTTACGGTTAACTTTGCATACCGTTTGAGTATTTGTTTGAGGGGAAAAATTGTACCTAGTAACGAGAATCTCTTGATTGTACCAATTTTAGATAATTATGATAACTCTGCTCAAATGAATGCTTGGATTCGGAATTCACACACATTACCACAAGATCATTTCAATTATCCACCATTTCAAGCCACTTTTTCGAGACAGTGCACCAAGGGTAAAATAACAATTTTATTTAACAACAATACAGTAATCACAAATGAACATCGTTTTTAATTTCGGACCGAAATAAATATTAAAAACGTTATTTAGAACCTTCACCTTACGCAACATCTCATTTGAAGGATCACTTCAATCCGGAACACGGAAAATTTAGAACAGGTTGCTAGCTTTTAACAAAATTGATAATAAATAAGTACGGTAATTAAATTCAAAGTTAGTTTCTGCAGGTCGTGCTGGTTTCTCCCAGGAACACGAATCTTATCCAATTGCAGGAGAATTAAATGATACCACTTTCACATTCCATGCACAGTCTGATGATTATGATCCACCTCCAACATGTACGTCTACAAATTGACAATTATTGTTAGTACGAGTACCATAATTAATACCAAATTTATTCACAGCCCACATGATCCGCAACTCAATTCCCGAAATAAATCAACAAAACTGAACGTTTCTAAATTCTGGACTTTTTCACAACTTACGACGCTTTGTCATAACAAATTATAATACTCAGTGTTGTTTTGTCGAGTAGAATTTTAATAGAATTTATTTCAAATCATTTTCTGAAAATAAAGTAATGTGATGTGATTAATAATTAGCAAACAAAATATTTAGAGCAGTTCGTTTAAAATATTTGCTATGTATACCGGTAGAATAAAAGTTAAAAAAAATTTAACTCGACCTTAAATCTCGTTATAACGACATTAAGGAAATTGCTGAAATTCCGAATTTGTTGGAATTAATAGATGGATAAAAAGAATTTCGACTGAAAAAAAAAATTGTAGAAATGTTCGTTGTAACAAGGTTTAAAATCATTTTGTATATCGTACTCAAGGTATACATAGTACATGTGGTACATAGTAACTTTACAAGCAATATCTGATATTAACAATTAGCATTAGTGTATTTTTATTATTTAATAAATAATTGTCTGTGCAACTACAAAATATGAAGCAGTCAAGCCTCTTTCATTAACAATAAATTATTAAAGCTCTGTAAAACTTTTAATTACGGTACAAGAACTTATTTACTGTAAACAAAAAATTTTACGCCGCATCAAAATATTTGGCAATTACAGTATTTGGCAAAATGAAAATTTTCAAAATATTTTGTTATTAAGTGCATGAAGTTAGTACATAAATGGAGTGACAAGCTGAATAAAATCAATTCAACACTGATTAATCGTTACGATGTGTGACGTCATCCAGATTAAGGTAGCAGGTGGCAGTTATTTTGTTCTTGTGAAGCCAACAAAAATGACATTACGGACAAAAGCGTAAAATTCTGAAAATAATTTATTAGTTGGTCACATTGGTTAAAAAAAATAATTAGCAACTTAAAACAATGCAAAAAAATAAAATTCATCAAGTATCAAAATTTTTTTCAGTGGTCTAGATGGGAAAAGTAGCGAAATGTATTCCTTTTTACATTTAAATTACCAACCCAAAGTAAATCAAATGCTGTATTAGATTTCTTTTAAAATTTATGTTTTAATTTTCAGACAAACAATACTGTATGTACCCGTCAGAGCTGCAGTGGTCATAGACGACGACGAAAAAACAAAAAAATACTTCGTTTGTGTGGAAGATATTAAAGGCTTTCATCCAACTTTCGCAAAAGATTTTAATGAAAATGACAGTTACGAAGTTTGGTGGCCACCATCAACTTCTGATCCTACATATAAAAAAAAAATGCAGATACGGAAGATTATTATCCTGCCACAATTATAATGTTGGGAGGTCAGTTAATGTGTAAATACCGTATTTCTTCGATTGCACGCCGCCTCGAATTACCGCCGCTCTCAAACTGTCGCCGCAGCCAAAAAAGAATCTTTTCAAAAACCGCTGCCCTCTCGTATAATCGCCGCGGCGATTAATAAAAAGTGACGACTATTCGAAGGCGGCAGTAGACCAATGGCGGCGATAAATAATATTGTACGGTATTACGGTAAATCAACAATAATAAGTCAAAGAAAACATTCTAAAAACTACATTTTATGTCAACGCGTAGCAATACGGTGACGTGATGTGACGCGTTATCATAATCTAGCGCTCAATCTACCGTAATATCTAAACAAACTCTGCCCTCGATTAAACATTGCGCCTGTATCTGGATTCTGGAACATTTTAATAAGCGCCGCGACGTTTAACACTTTAACTACTGACCGCGTATACAAACGTATGCACCTACTTTCGCGAATAGGAAAACTTTTTTAAAAATGTGTATAAAATAACTTTCTTATTTTTTTTTAATTAAATAAAGAAATTTCATGCCCCTTAAAATCGCATGTTAAATCAGTGGCAGGCTTCTCAAAATTTGCTAAAGCGCTTTAGCTGCCTGCGCCACCTGTCAGCAGTTTAGCGTCTATAAAAGCATCTGCTCCAACGAACTAGTACTACTATCAAATGGCGTCTGCAAGCACACGAAAAAGCTGGTGAAATCTTCCTTCCGTCAATTACAAGAAATTAGCTACTGGATTCATTTCTTCCAGTGATGAAACTAGTGAATTCGGTAGTGATAGTGAATGTGAATCAGAGCATCAAAGCGATGAATCTGAAGAGGTTATGGCGGAAGAAACTGACGACGAATTAGACGATGAATATTTCTTTGTTACGACACGTGCTAACAATAGAAATACACGTGGTGACGGAGAAGATATTACAGGTCGAACCTCGCTATAGCGAACTCCAAAGGACGGCGAAATTTGTTCGTTATAACGAGAATTCGTTATAATGATATCATTTTACATGGAAAAAATAGGGCATTCAACCAAATTAACAAAAATTTCAATTCGCTATATCGCGAAATTCGTTATAACGGTGTTCGTTATAGCGAGGTTCGACCTGTACTCTAAATCTTAATGACGACGACGATGTTGATGATGTTGACGACGATGATCATGCTGACAATGACAATTCACATGGCAATGGCGACACCGATACTAATGTTTTCTCAACAGATGAGGTAAAATATAAATTGCAAGCTACACCATTTTCAAAAATACAAAAAAAATTGTAAAAATGACTCAAAATCTGAAATTTGTTGGTTTTGTAGTACGTAGCAAGATGAAATTTTTGGTGAATTACTGTTTTAAATATAAATTTTTGAAATGTTTTGCCCCTTAAAAATCCATGTTAAGTTTTCTGTTCGGCTTCCCACCAAATGTTAAAACGCTTCAGTTTAGGTGCCAGAGATGTGTATAGTCTATTCCACTTTTTCTTGATGTCAGGACCCTCCTCGGAAGGGGGAAGGAGATGGGAGGGTGAACAATGGGGGATTAGAAGATTAGCAACCCTTTTCTCGGAAAAGGATTAAGATAAAAATATTATTTTAAATTTTTTTTTTATGAGGTAATTTTGTAAAATGGTTGGTTTAGTTAAATTTTGAATAAAAAATGCTTCAATTTCATGCAAGAAAATGACATGTTAAACGCAAATTAACAGTTATAAGTACGTTTGAGATACTTAAAATGACTAATAAACAAAGAATTTTGAAAAATGGCTGCAGCTTTAAACTCACCAAATTTCTCTCCTGACCAATATAAAAATGTTAGACTGCTAAACACAACTTTATCTACATGTAGCAGACAAATCATACTACACGTGTATGGTGTATTAAGGACTGAAAACCCAGGTTGGTCAAAAACTGAGACAATGCCATTTTAACAGGAGTAGGAATAAGTACAGTGCAAAGATGCAGGCTAGAATTGAAAGAAAAAGGTCATGTAGAAACTCCTGGGGAAAAAAGGCCTCGTTTGAGCAAATTAGGTACAAGAGAAAAAAAATATGATTTTACTCTAACAGCAATTTGTAGAAAAGTAAGTTACAAAATTTTCCTTTTGTCATTACCTTAATATTACTTTACTGCCTAGGTTCATGGAATTTTGCTGCAAATGATCTACCAACAATAGATAAAATTTTACATTTGCTAAGAGGTGATGAAGAAATACCAAATATTGGTAAAACAACGTTATACCGAATTTTAAAAGATATTGGATTTGAATTTAAAAAAAGAGCACGGAATTCAATGCTCACAGAAAGAGAAGATCTTATTTTATGGCGACAGAGATATTTGCGTAGTATTGCTCAGTACAGGAGAAATGGCCAAAAAATCTATTATTTAGACGAAACGTGGCTGAACGCAGGGAGCACAACAAATATGGTTACACAATTTATCTAACACGACTATGAAAATTGATTGTTTTTTTAATTTTACTCTAATATTTTATAGCTGCGGCAAGACAAAAGTGTTAAAAGTGCACGAGATGCATTTCTGAAGGGTCTAACAACTGGCCATAAAGCCCCAACATCTTTGGGCAAACGTTTGATTGTTGGGCATGTTGCTAGTGCCTCAGGTTTCCTTCAACATGGAGAGTTAATGTTTGAAGGAAAGAAAGATACTGTGGACTATCACAATGAAATGAATGGCCAGCACTTTGAGGAATGGATCAACAAATTATTACCGAAAATGGAACTGGACAGTGTCCTAGTCATAGACAATGCCCCATATCACAGTACTAAAATGGAGAGGGTAAATTAATTACATATTGAACACTAAAACAGTGAAAAGCATTTTATCTTATAATTTAGATTCCTACGACAGCATGGCGAAAAGCTGAAATCCAAAAGTGGCTGACTACAAAAAAATCAAGTTTTGTGAAAAGATGCTCAAGGTAAAACAACATAAACACAAATTCGACTTTTATAGAATTGACACTATAGCTCACGAAGCAGGAATTACTGTACTAAGACTTCCTCCATACCACTGTGAGTTGAATCCAATTGAGATGGTATGGAGTGAAGTCAAACGTTTCGTCCAAAAACATAATTCTACATATAAATTTGATGATGTTAAAAAGTTAGTGTTTGAAGCAATTTCAAAAGTGACGCCTGAGCACTGGAGAAATTATGAGGCACATGTTATTAATCTGGAAAATTTTTTTATGGGAATAGATATTATTGTTGAGGAGTTAGTTGAGCCATTAATAATTCAATGTAATGGAGAGGATAGTGAAAGTAGCAGTGAAGAGAGTGGAGTTGAGTCACTACCCGAATAATTTATTCTGCTCTAATAGTAAAGATTTTTATACGAAATTGAAGCATTTTTTATTTAAAAATTAACTGAACCAACCATTTTACAAGATTACCTCATAAAAAAAAAGTTTAAAATAATATTTTTATCTTAATCCTTTTCCAAGAAAAGGGTTGCTAATCTTCTAATCGCCCATTGTTTACCCTCCCTCCCCCTTCCGAGGAGGGTCCTGACATCATGAAAAAGTGGAATAGACTATAGTCGTCTGCTACTTTGGGGGAATAGGATTAAATTGGTTTAACCTAGTTCCACCCTCGTCAGTTTAACAAAAACATTTACAAAATTCATAGAGCTCCTTGCGGCAAAAAGCCATAGAGCGCTTTCACTAAAATCTTTAAATTATGACATTTTGTCTCATTGATGATCTTTCACGTTGGTTGCAGACGATGGTCTTCGAAGTGTTAAGAAACCTGCTTATATTTCTTGTCAATAGAAACATTTTGCCGATTTTTTCTCACAATTTTTGCTATTTTAGGATTGTCAATTTACTAGTCGCGACGGAAGTATTTGGTCTCAAACAATGCCATATTTGGGAAGACATAGATGTACGAATATCATTCGCCCGCGTCCGGAGCCTAAAGGTGTATTCACGTCTGCTGTACCATTTTCGGATGAAAACGTTTTCCGTTCAACGATAATTCCGCAAATTTGTGACGAGATGGTTAATTTCACTAATGAATTTGCGAATGCTAAATATGTGCAGCATAACAAAAATCAGGCGACAAATTTGAAATGGACGCCACTACGAAACGGCGAATTATTAGCATTTTTGGGATTATTGTTAATTGCCAGAGTGGAAAAAAGGAGGAAAACAAATATTTCACATTTACGGACGACTAACCCCGTTTTTTTCAAACAAGCGTTCCGCGCATTAATTCGATAAATCTGTCTAGCCATTGTTGCGGTGAACGTTGGTTTGTCGAATTAATGCCCTTTCTGAGATTCGATGATGCAATGACTAGACATGCAGATTTACAACAACAAAAAAAAGTCGCGAAATTAGCAGCGACGGGCAGCATTTTCAACAAATTCAACGAAACTTTACCGCAATTATTCGAGCCTTTTGAAAATATAACGTGTGACGAGATGGTTGTAAAAACGAAAGGCCGCTGTCCATTCAGAGTACTGTATGTATAAAGACAAAACCAGGACGTTACGGAATTAAAGTTTGGGCGTGCGTGTGTTCAAAGTCGATGTTTGTGATGAAGGTGCAGATCTATACCGGAAAAGAAAATAATCAAACAGAAATAAACCAAGGACGGCGTGTTATACTTGATCTCGTTGAACTGAATTTTGGATCGAACCGTGGCGTTACAGCTGATAACTTTTTTTCGAGCAAGCTATTGGCGAAGGATTTGCTAGCAAAACAACTCACGTATGTTGGAACAATTTGAAAAAATCGTCGGGAGCTACCTAAGTATGTTACAGATTGCGAAGGTAAACTAGTGTTTTCATCGACTTTTGCGATTCAAGATGATGTCACTCTCATCTCCTACGTTCCAAAAAAAAATAATAATGTTTTACTAATAAGCACCCAACATCACGACACAAACATTGACACTACATCGCCGGTTAAGAACCCAGATATCATTAGCCACTACAATAATACCAAATGGGGGGTTGACAAAGTAGACCAAAAGGTAGCAGGATTTACTTGTCAGCATCCAACGAGAAGATGGCCTTTAAAAATTCTATTTTTAATGCATGACTGCGCAGCATAAAATTCTTACATTTTATATCAGCAAAATATTCAAAAAACTCCAAAATCAAAACCAAAACGACGTGATAAATTTTTTCGTGGTTTAGCGCTCAGCTTTGTCAGACCAGAAATCGAAATACGTCCAAAAAAAGTTTTCCGTCAATTACAAACAGCGCTATTCGAATCATGGCAAAAGCTTTGGATATTGCACTGGAAACCGAGCAAGCAAAGAAAAAAATCTAAAAATGTTGCTATGGGAAGATGTGGAGAATGTTCAAGACCCGCAAGGAATAGAACGCAAGCTAAGGGTAAGTGTGATGGGTGTGAAAAACTGATCTGTGCAGCACAGCAAAACACAACAGTTGAATGTCTTACATGTTATGGAGAAAGACACTACACTACCAAAAACATTTTAAAATCTTTAATTACGGACTAAATAAAAATTTGTACTAAAATTATTATTCATATTTTTTTTCACAATCCGTACAATGGCTCTACCTCGCAGACGACAAATGTTGGAGAGAAATTTTACACGCCTGTGTCGACAAAGGAAACAAATAATGATTTAGACACAAAAAAGCAATAAAATTGATATTATTGCCTTGTAAAATTTGTCATCGTTTTCTCGTAAATCTACAGGGTGTTCAGTGCGAACGAATTCAAGTAATTCCAATGGATAAAGAACAGACCCACATGAAGGTATTAATATTTGCTACTAGAGAAAAAAAAGCAGTTGTGTAATTTTCATTCATTATTTTTCCTTTCCCCCTTTCCATTTGACCTACTTTATTTTCTCTCCTTTCCAGTTTAACTTCGTCCCTCACCTTCCAAAGAATGTTTGACGTCAGCATCCACGCCCGAGGCGCTGACGTCCGATGACCCCACATTCCTAAGAGAGGTCATCACTCATCAGACACTTCTTTCTCAAGTTCATGATTCAAAGGTTTTCTCATTAATGAATGTCGCACGAAATCCATCTCAATACTTCATTCAAGATCAGTACATAATCGGTGACGCAGCATACAAAGAACAGTTACCCCATTTAGGAAAACTAGACGATTTACTTCTAGACAAGAAAAATTTAATACTCACGTATCAAAACAGAGAATCGGCATTGAACACGTAAACGGGATTTTAAAGTCACGATTTGCAAACTTGAAAGGATTGAAGATGAATGTTAATCGCGAGAGTGGTCATCAATACGCCTGTGAATGGATGGTCGCCTGTTTAATTTTGTATAATATGTTATTAATCGATGATCCATGGGCAGAATCCGATGTAGAAAATGGTTTAGACAACGTTATGCGTACTAATCAAGAAAATAATTTTGAACAGGAAGCGTTAAATGAACAGGAAAAAAGAAATGATTTATTGGAATTTTTTTTGCTTCAATTGTGTAGTTTAATAAAGATATCAAAGTACATAATTAACTTCAGGTTTATTTCGAGTCATCAAATTCTAATGCTACATTTTTAATTTCATTTTTTCATTTCGACTTCTTTATTTATTTCCACCTATCGTAATTCATTTTCCATTTCAAGCTGAAACGTTTGCAATTTACGTGCTCGATCAACATCAAATCGCATTTGTTCCATTTTTTGCTGATCCTGAATTATTTGCAATTTATGCGCTCGGTCTTCTTCTAATCGTTGCTGGACCATTTTTTGTTGTTCCTTCCATACTTATAAAAAATTTATCATTCAGCCTAGTGGTTTAGACAACGTTCTACAATTAATGCATAAAAAACAACGTGATTTGCGGAAGAGAAATTAACAGTGCTATCGTTTGATCACATTTCCATCTCAAACAAACTTTGCATCGACAAGACAAATGAGCAGATGTATGGATCAGTAGAATATTGCCTCGTCAACGTGGCTAGAGGCTTGATTTCTCCATGGAAGCACCCTGTTTCCTATAGTTTTGCAACCCAAATGTCAAAAATAATTCTTTTTGATATAATCACTAAATTGTATGCAGTGGATTATACCGTTGTTGCAATGACTTGAGTGGCGGCAATTTGGGTATATGGAGGAATTGAATATTGGCCCTGATAAGGAATGCTGCATATAACACCCAGTTGATGCAACAAAAAGGATTTATTTATTTGCGGACCCTCCTCATTTACTTAAACTAATACGGAATAACTTATCAGATAAAGGAATTTTGTGTAATAATTGTCAAGTTGATAAATCTTGTTTCGAGAAAATTATTAGTATTTGTAGTGGTAATAATGATTTGAAAATTGCTTACAAACTAACTGCAAAGCATTTATCAGTAACAGGTGCCCAACGGCAAAAATTTAAACTAGCAGCGCAGCTCTAATCTAAAACAAATGCTGCAGCTATTAGATTTTGTTGTGGGCGTGGTTATATGAATTCTCAATAGTTGGAATGCAGTTGCTGAACTGCTTTTGATATTCAATGATTGGTTTGGTGTGTTTAATTCCAGGTTATGATTTGAGAAAACTAATGTTGCACATGCACTTGGTTAGAATTGTCATGTGTCAGTATTTTTTAAATTTTGTAATAAAATTATTATTGTGATTCAATTCAGACTTGTATGTTGATGTGCCCTAGGATTAATTACTAATTGAGGAAATTCATCTGAGGCAAATTGTGTGAATTATTGTTAGATGAGAAATGTCAGGAATTGAGAGATTTTAAAGGATTGGATTTGAAGGGTTGTTTGGGAGTTGGATATTTATCCAAATAACAGATAAACCTTAAAGGTGAGCAAACAAGGGTCATTTGGAAGTTGGTCATTTGGAAGTTTGACATTTGTCCCATGAGTTAAACAAGGGTTGCAGGTAAACAAATATGAAGCTGCAATCGCAAATCACCAAATAAGGAATGGAATGTGGGATTTGGGAGAAATATATGGTAAAAACAGGGGAAAAACGAGAGTGGAGAGAGAGAGATTTAGAGAGAGAGAGAACGAGAGCAGGAGTATAGAAAATTGGGTGAAAGTTGAGTGTGTCTTGAGAGAAGACGCGTTAAGAGTTGAGGGTTAAAAAAAAACAAGAGAAGTAATACTAAGGAGACGTAAAATTAAGAGAACTGACGACGAGCGACGCACCAGGTCAAGCAGACGACGCGGTGACGGTGACTTAGCGACAGCGAGGCAAATACGCGAGCCACGTAGGAAACAAGTTAGAAGTGAAATTGAACTAAACACGAATAAGAACTGAAAAGATACTACATTGAAGAGAGCGAGAGAGCCGGGAAAACGATCAGCCAACACTAAATTTGGGTAATCGTAACCTAAAATCTTATCTTGATTAAATTGAATTTCTCTTATTGTATATCTACTGTACCATTATTTTTTTTTATGTTAATAAATTAGTTGCTAGTTAACACCTTGTCTCATTTAAATCGTATCCTGCTCCACACTTCTGGAGAAATAAATTAAATAAATTGTGCTGACTGACTTGAGAGCTGATTGCCGGAAGGCTCCCTCTGCAGGTCAACATTAATTGCGTTCAAAAAGTTAACACAGCACAGAATGTACAAAGCCAGCTTTGTGTTTTATGTAGACACTGTAATCTCTGTCTACTCGAGTTAATGCGTTGATAACATGTTAAATGAATGAATGCTTCGCAGTAGAGCATGACAAATTGCCAAATTTGCTCCCCGACCATTCCCCGAGTCAGTTGCTTTCCCCCCGACCGTACCGCCCGAAATCCCCGAAAGTAGCTGAATTAGGCTAATTCCCCGGGGCGGATCAGATGTGCATTACTGCATTGGGTCATCTCGTTATTTCCACCATGGTTAAAACAGCGATATCGATGGAGGCACCATCCATTTTGGAAAACGTATTTCAATCCGTTGGGAAGATGAAAGGAAATTTGTCGAAAGTATTGATTTGATACGTGGGAATACTATTTTAATATTCACTACCATAATCGGTTTGAGTTGTTTTAAAAGAATTTTAACTTTTTAATAATTGATTTTTGATTTGTTTTAATTTATTTCTTTTCAATATGGCGGACCGTTTGGACTAGGGTATCCATTTTATTCGGTTTTTCAAAAACCCGAATAATCGAATAATTTATTCGGAAAAAAACCGAATATTCGGGTATTCGGTGTACAGTACATTAAAAAAAGCAAATTCTCAGTAAAATTTTTTATTTAAGAAGTAATATTTAAGAAATACAAGGCCATTTAACGTCTGGTATTTTAGGTTACTTCTACATTTAGTTATAAAGGTGGAAGCAACAGAAAATACCCTTTCACATGCTGTTGAGGTGGGTCGAATTGTTTGCAATGCTTGGAATAATTTCTCTACATGATAACCTCGATTACCGCGATTCACTTCAAGTAATTTCAGCTCAGTATTTAAGACTGAAGTTATTGAATTGTTGTTAGTAATGGTGATAATGGAGTCAATAGTTTTTTGCAGTTCGTTGTAATTATTGTCAGGAGAAATTGTCGTTGCTGTGTCGTCTTCGTTTCCTGGTGATTCTACTTCATTATATGCGTTTTCGTCTTTGGTAAATAGTCGTTTGTATAAAGTTTTAGAGAGTTGTTTGATCGTATTTTTCGGCGAGTACGTGAAGTGTGTATTCAAACTGGAGTTTGGAT
>JAQIWS010000641.1:0-17884 GCA_034696085.1 Stigmatogaster subterranea | reverse complement strand
AGTAAGTTTCAATTTTATGTTGACTCCTATCTTACGTGTGGTGTTTAAACTGTTTAAGCAGTTATTCTAACAAGCTGAAAATTGTATTTTTCCTCACACAATAAAGAAATATAATCTTGCAAGGAGAGTTGTTTCTAACCAATTTTAAAATTTGTAAGATGATGGGAGACGAGGGTATTATTTTTTTTTTTTTTAGAAAAATAGAATAATTTTTGACTTTTCTTATTCAAGAATAGACAGTAATGCTCTTATTGTTGTTTTCTGAGGACATCATGGCCCCCACATCCTCTAGCGGGCCCCTAAGTCAGGATATTTGGTGGGCCCCCTACCTGACTGCAGATTAAGGGCGGCTGATGCTCTGCAGCGTGATCGCATCGCTGCCGCCGCGCCGGGCGCCCCTCTAATCTCGGGCCCCGTAAGACCCCCCATTGTGGGGGCCATGGGGGACATTAGCTCAACGTGATAAATTACAGTAAAATTTTACCGTTCTCGCAGCATCAATTCTCCATTAAACTGATAATGCCATCTATTGCAAACGTTGGAAAAATGTCTTCATTAATTATGATCCTGATCTTAATTTCCTCACGGGAACAGCAAATACCATCTCAAACTTGAAACTATCTAATGTTTCAACATGCACTGAGAGAGAAAACTGTCATCATGTTTTGAAAACAAATTTCGCGCGCAGTATTTACCCTGAAAAAATCAGAATAGACTAAAAACCTACCGCTCGTTTTACAGCTCTGGCTTTCCGCTATCTGTGTGTATCAAAGGAATTTCAAATTGATTACGTTTTGTGCGAAAACAATTAGAATAAAGACATGGGGTGCAAGCGGACAGTTTTGTCCCTCACGGAAAGTGAACAAAACGCTCGAAACCGAGCGAGAAAACTTGTGTGAACGTGTTGAATGTTGATTAACTTACTTAAATATCAGATGTATAACGTTTTCAGAGCAGATTTGGCGCTGGGCACTCAAAGTCAAAAGTGACTCTCGGAAAAACAAGGTATTCATTTAAAAATGCTGCAGCTTGGTTGTGGTAACAAAAACGCTTGGTGTGTGAAGATATAGTGTGAATACTATTAGAAAGAAACATTTTTCCATTTGGGACATCTCAATAAGAGCATGTCCTGGTGTGATTTTACCAGAAAAAAAGCAGCTCTGACTTTGAGCACTCACGTCTGCGAGAGTAAAAACTGCTCAGTCGTTTAAAAACTACAGAACCACAGTGCAAGAATAAAGTGTAGAATGTGTAATAATGCAGGATAATGCGAGCAGAAATAATTATTACGCCTAAATCGTCTTCAAAAAACTTTTAATATTAGGAGATGATTTGGGCTTTGTAATTATTTCGGCTCGTTTTTACCCTGCATTGTTATACATTGTTCATTATGTTCTTGCACTGCAGTTAACATCACTGTAGTTTTAAAACGGTTAGCCAACGCTAAGCAGACACGAGAGGTCAAAGAGTGAGCCGGTGAAATCACACCAAGGCATACTCTCATTGAGATATCGCGATCAAAAAAACATTTCTTCCTAATAGTATTCATGCCACATCTTCCAAAACTAAGCGTTTTTATTACAACATTCAAGCTGCAGCATTTTTAAATGAATGCCCTGTATCACTGATTGTCAATTCTAACTCTGACTTCCCGACGCCAAATCTGCTCTAAAAACATTACACACCTGATGTTTCAGTAAATTAATCAACATTCAACACGTTCTCACATGTTTTCACACTCAATTTCGAGTGATGTGTTCAGATTTCTTGCAGGAACAAAACTGTCCGCATGGAGCCCTATATTATTTATTCTAATTTTTTTCGCGTAACATTTAATCGATTTGAAATTCTGTTGATATAGACAGGTAGCGGAACGCCAGAGCTATAAAATGTGCAATAGATTTTTAGTCTAGGCTGATTTTTTCAGGGTGAATACTGCCTGCGATATTTTTTCAAATAATTCGGGCAGTTTTGTCCTTCAAGGTATGCTGCAGGTACGCTCAAATTTCCACGATCTCGAAACTCGGAATAATATGACGTTTCTTCTCGAAATATAGAATAATCCTGCAACACTAATTCTTATTTTACTAATTTTAATACTGTACTCAACTTTGCAGACGAACAAAAATATTTTTGTACAGCATTAAAACATCACAAGTTGTAAACCGTGCAGTGACTCTTAGTTGGAAGAAAAATAGTTTTGTCATTTAATAAAAAATCTATAAATAAAACCATTGTAGTATTGCACAGGGTGGCCAAAAAGTCCCGATACGAATTTAGTACGTGCAAATCTTTTGGTACTGTATTTTCTCTGTAATAGATGGCGGTCACAGCCTGATTCTTTGCCATCTTTGTCAACGTCTGCGAATCTCCAAAACGCCATACCATTTTATTTCGCGAACTACCGTGCGGAAATCTGTAAGAAATCTTGCGGAAATTTGTAACAACAACGTGTTACACACGACGTTATTCAAAAGTAAGAATATTTATTTATCTCAGTACAGGTTCAGGGATATATAAAATTTTCTAAAGCTAAAAATCGATTAGTCACTCACTGAAAAATTTTGCAGAGGTGAGGGAATTTTTCATTTTCTTGATAGACAGAAGAGATCCATGCAAAATTAATTTTCCTCGACCATGTTTTTAACTAGTTATGAGCATAATTGGCTAAATGAGAGTCAAGGGTAAAGTCTGGAGTAAATTTTACTAAATTTAGAACTAGAAACGACGTATTGCGGTAGATTTTTTTAATGCGTTGGTGGTTGAGGAAATGGCATTAGCCATTAGTCTGGTGATAATGATCGTATATTCCAAATGTCAACGAAACGCAATGCTTCATCAAGAATACGAAATTGTTAGAAAAATTTTATCTCCTTACTGATTAAACATCACAGAAAATGAACCTGAGCAAAATTTTCCTAAAATAGTCAAGATTAGATTTTGCTTGACAATTAATTAGCAATTCTATACTTTGCTGCACAATCGTGATAAAAATTCCGCTGATTACTAGACAATTGTAAACATAAAGGCGTTGTTGTTGTTGTTGCTAGTACAACTTGCCTGGACGTTGGTAAAATTTCATGTAAAACTTTAACACTCAACTCTAAACGAGTTTTGTAAGCTCTAATATTTGCGTCTCTTTATTATTATAATCGGTTGCACTTTATACAGGATTATTTGAAGGGAAATGCAGTTGCGAATAGTTTATGATTTAAAAATTTTAGATAAATTTTTCTTTTATATTTTATTCTGCATGTTTGGTTGTTGAAATGGCCTACAGACAAACTATAGAAACATTTTTATCATTTATACTGCCATTATTGGGATTTTTTGATAAATTTTATGAAAATTTTAATCTTAAAAACGTGTAACAATGGTTTAGTAATCTAAATTGCGACCATGCTTCCAGATTACTCTTGTGTACCTTTTGAACTCAAATACAGTCGGTGAAAACATGGTGGCTTCTTGCTTGCCCGGCTGATTTAAAATTATCTCAGCTACGGTGAAAATAAGAAAATTCGTAATTAAATAAAAATATTATGGAAATTACCAAAAAATAAAAAGCCTGCACTAAATTCTAAAAATAAATAACGTAAACACTGTGCAAATTATAAAGAAACGATTTATTATTTTTTTGGACGGTGTTGAGCGAAATACTGTAGCTTCAATCGTCAGTCTCGAGTATACTAATGATTTCAGGCAATTGATTAGTAAAACAAACTTTCTGTTAGTAATTCAAAGTTCTAATCCATTCAATCCGAAAAAATCTTTGTTCGCGTTCTCCGCCGAAACGCCTCGGGGAAAATGACTTGTGCCCAGAGGTGGCGCTAAGCAGAGTGACGTGTGTTACGTCATCCGAGGCTACAGCTTCGTTGCTAAATTTTCGTGGGGAGTCCCCAACCGAGTCATCTCGCGAGTCAACCCCATGTTACGTCATCCGAGGCTACTGCTTCCTTGCTAAATTTTCGTGGGGAGTCCCCAACCGAGTTATCTCGCGAGTCAACCCAAGAACTGTCAATCGTTGTCGTACGTAAAGCAAAAGTAAGTACCTGTCGAGCAAACTGAATATCGTTTCTTAAATAATGTTCGTTGGTGCGTGGCTAGAAAATAGTCTATTTTAAACAACTATTTAACAAATTGCGTTAGACAGATAGGGTAAAAGTAGTCTTAATTATTTCTGTGTAGCACGAAACGCTGAAATGTTGCAAACGTCCATTTTATTTCTACTTAATCGTGCTTCTTGTAACCTAGCGTTTATTTGGCATATCTACGCTTATTAATTTCCGCGTGATTTTATATTTAGCAAATTTACGCTAGAAACTCCTTAGGTGGAAATTGATACCAAAATTTTTGACCTTGAAAAATATTAACTAGGTCGAGCTGATTAATTTTAAAAACAAAACTGTTACTTTAAAAATTTTGCTAACTAGATTGAAAATTTAATTAGGTAATTAACAGCGTTACAATAGTATCATCAAATCATCAATCATCAAATCCATTAATTTAGGAAGATTGGAAGCGGACTCTTGGTAAAATTTAAATATTGTTTTTAAATTCGAAGTGACATAAATCATTTAGCATTACCGTATTAAGCTAGGTTAATAATGTCATTACTAGGTTTATTTACAATTTTTATAACACTAAAACTGCGGACAAATGGGCCCAAGAAAACGAAGACCGAATAAAAGAAAAATTGACGGGAACGCGGAGAAAGAGTTCTTCCAAGAATTCGAAGACGGAATCAAATCTGCATTAAACCCACAGTCAGAGCTAAACACTCAATCTTTTAGCCGGTAAAGTAACGAATTAACTTTGTCACTGTCTTTTTTTTTAGTATTAATGACGTGAGTAATTTCAAAAATTTGGGTAATTTTGTTTGTTGTTCTTTTTAGTTTTGTGTCACAGTTTTGCGAGAGCGGAAATGGTGTTAAGTGGATATACTTAATTTGTGAAGACGCGGTTAATCGGATTTTTAAAGATCACTTAAATGAAATTAAATCCGTAAGTAATTACACTTTGCTGTTGAACATTTTTTTCCTTCGTTGTTGCTCACAAAATAATTTTCTCGTCTTGGATAGGTCTGTAACAGAGCAAATGAGCGTGAGTTAATTCCTACCTACTTAAGATGTTGGACGGATTACGAAAAAACCATGAGCAGGTTACAATCAATCGCAAATTACATTTGGCGGCGTACAGAAAAAATCGACATAAACAAAAACATCCTGTCACTTTGGAATAAAATAATTACTCCAGAAGTAAAAATTAAGCTAATAAATCAGATATTAACAGAAATAGATGCAGATGGTCCCGAGATAACATGCTCAGTTATTTCAGTAATTCACTCATTTGGTGAGTTTACGTGTAACAAAATTTTGCGAAATAACTTCTTGGCACTGATTTTTTATATATATTTTTAATTTATTAACAGAAACGTTGGGCATTTTTGATTTGCATGTTGGAGAACGGCTCATATCGGACGCAAAAATAAAGTCGTTAGCATTATTTAATAGCTTTTGTCTGAAAGACGAGTATTTAACTGAGGTAAACCAAAAAATCACACTTTTTAAATTACACTTATTACTATTTATCTTTTTTTAGGCGAGTAAAATAATAAACAAATATAGAAACAAACTAGGACAATGTTTAAGCGAAGACAGAACAAATTTCATCGTGTTGTCGTTTGAAAACGTATTTTTCCACGGTTATTTTAAGGATATAGTTAAGCAATACAAAACCGCGTTAGAGGAAGAAAATTATCACGGTATGTATTACCGTATTAGCACGGTATTAGATTTTAACGTCGCGTGGTTGAAGAGAGCCTTATGTAAAATGTTGTGTTAAATCGGGACTATTTTTTGATGAGAATTAACTATATTATAGACTGAATTAATGGCGTTTTAATATACGTTGAATTAAATACACGGCTAATAAGGTTACGTTTCAATAACAGACAACAATCTAATGCTGAAATTAGCGAAGAAAATTCCTGGAGGATTAGTCGAGTGTTTAGATCTATTTGTGCAACATATCGTCAAAAAAGGCGTTTCTGTAATTGAGGATAATCTCGACGCGATATCGAATGTAAGACACGCATCAATTTTTAAAAAAAAGGATTAGTATTTAAAAAAGTTTTAATCAATTCTCATTTTTTTGCGATTATAGACGTCTAATTTATACATGAAAATACTAGTAAATTTTCACGAGACCAACATGGATACGATATCAAAGAATTTCCACGACGAAGTTGATGTCAAGGAATCGTTTAATAAAGTAGGTTTTTAATTATTGAATTTTTTTTTTTAGTTGTCTGAAATTAAAAACTGTTTTTTAATTTTAGGCGTACGATATTATATTAAAGAGGAAGCACACTACAGTCCTAAAACAAGTGTTTATTCAACCAAATTCGCTAAAGGTTTTAATAACCTATTGGAATTCGAAAATAAAAAATCATATGAAAAATAATAATGACAACGAATTAACGGATTTACGACAACATATGGTAAAAACACATTTTCCTACCAATTATTTTTGTTTGTTTGATCGGAGGACTTATTAATTCGGTTAATAACTATTTTCAGAAAATGATTTTCGACCACACATGCGACAAAGAATTGTTCGAAGAAGGATATAGACATCATTTAATCACAACATTGTCCATCCATTCACCCCAAAAACAAATTAAAATTGAAGAAGCGTTAATAACTCATTTATCCGACTTTTGCGGTGTTGAATACGTCCGAACGCTTCACCACGTTTTAAATGATACGACAGTAAGCAGTACAAACGTAAACGCACAATTCAGGAAACACCACGACGTCGTGCTGGACGAAGATGCTAACAAATTCACCACTACGCTACTGCGTCCATGGTTGTGGAATGTGAAAATGGATTTGAATTTAATGCGTTTGCCACCGTCGATAACACAATATCATGCACAGATCAGTTCGTGGTACAGAACAGCAAACACCGATCGTCATTTAAAGTGGGCGTTAGAACTATGTAGAGCGGAATTAACATTTGACAATAAGTATACGTTAATTGTAAGTAGATTTTTTGTGTCGCTCTCATCACTGCAAAATTGTGATAACATTTTGTAATTTGGTTTAGGTGTCGAGTTCTCAGTTGGTAGTGCTGATGACGTTTAATTCTAGAACTGAACATTCATTTCTGGAATTACTGCGTAGAACACAAATTGACAAAGAGTATTTAATACATACTTTAAAAAGTTTATTCCAATGTGAACTTTTGTTAACACGTGACGACGTGAGTTTGTCTTCTAATACAAAAATTCGACTGAATGAAAACTTTACAAAGTTAGTGGTTTTGGCTTTAAAAATTTTATACTGGAAGTATTTACATTTCTTTTTGTTTTATTTCAGTGAGAGCAGGGAAATAGACTTAATGAGCAATTTCTCAGGATTGGAAGCGAATGTTGAAAACAACGAACCGAAAGAAGTCTGTCCTAAAATTCGGAGAATTCAACTTGACGTAAACATTGTTTCAGATTGTTATATTCTTCTTACACACTTTTTTAACGCATGTTCTAAAATTGAAATAGGCCGCCATAGTTAGAATCATGAAGCGGGAAAAAGAATTGTTGCGGACAGAACTCACTAACAGAATTATTATTTTAACCAATTTTCAATTTACACCAACTGAAGAGGAAGTAAACGTAAGTTTAAGAAATGTTATTGAATGGAGTGAATGAAATCCACATAATACAAATTGGATTTGCACGTGATTTTATTAACAATGACTATTCACATTTTGCAGAAAAGAATCGAATCGCTAATCGATAGAGATTATTTGGAATATGATGGAAATAATTCAAAAATAAAATATCTTTCGTAAATTTGGCACGTTTTAAGTAAATCAGGTGAGAATTCAATATTATATATACTGGTATCGTAAATTTCATTCTTAACCATCCATTGAATTTTTTTAATTTTGAATATTCAGTTGGAGGTAGTAATTTTACACAAGGAAAGAGTTGTTGCAATTGCCGGCCCACCCGCGCTAAAACTTGTGGCACGAAACGTTGTTACAATTACGTCTCAGTTACAAAGTTTAACGTGTGGGGCTAAGTTTCAACGGGTGAATTATGGCGGTTGTAATAAGAACATGTGTCAGACAGATGGAGCCTACTAATCCTTTCTGTGGATGTGAATTTGAAATGCTACAGCACGGGATCATAATAATATAATTTTGCGGGAAAAAGCGTATGTACAGATTCTGAGTTTGCGAGCCGAAAAAGCGTATGTACAGATTCTGAGTTTGCGAGCCGAAAAAAAATACGATATCTAAGGCCAACGAAGTTTTTTTTACTTTAAAAAAATCAGTTTTTGTTTATTTCCGGATAAAATTGATGTAGTTCAGGACATCAGACAAAAACCAGGAATGTCAGAAGATGCCATTTTTCTTCAAGGATTCGGAAATCTCTGCACGAGGACCTTCAACTTCCGAAGAGCAAATTAATGACTAGGTTATCGGTGTCAGACACGGCACAGCCTTAACAGGATTATACGTAAACGTTAACATTTTATTTTTTTGTAGTTTTTTTTTCATTTTAGTTTAGAAGTTGTACTATTTTTGGCGAACAACAAAAAAAATTTCTGATACTGTGATCGAGGTTACCTGACGACATCCTGTAAATTTTCGGGGAGTATTTCCTTTCCGGAAATTGTTTTACGTGGACAGACAATGAATAAATTGGGCATGATTGACTGCAATGAAAGAAGCAAAGGGCAGTAAAGACGCACAGAATTCTGTTGCATGAAATCTATTGTACAGTCACTGCACTGACATTTCTTAAATTATATTTTATTTATATGTGAATTTTGTACTATACGAATCTTTTGTTTTCAGCAGCCCACCATGATATGCGACGCGAGCCAAATTGTTCTAAAGAATCTACAATGGTTTAACCAAAATTACATTTAGGTAAGAACAGTTTAAAAGATTTTATGAGTAAGTCACCCAGAAGTTTCACTGAAGCGACTGGCGCCGTATTTTTACCACGCTCGCGTCGTCTCAAGTGGGGCAGTGTCGCAATCACTCTCACTGCGTGTCGTGGATTATTTCAATGTACTTGTGTTAGGTTTTATGATTGCACATCGAAAAACAAAAAATTTCGTGTCGAATTACGCTGGTTTTCAGCCCAAAGATATAGTCACCGTTCGTGAACGAGTGATAATTAACAGTAGTTGGACTGTTTCTTTTTCATTTGTATTCCACATGTTATCCCTTGATATTTCGCCTTCTTTTAGTTGTGTTCTAAATTGTCAAATACCTGAAAAATGTGCATTTGTAACAGAAAGAAAGAATTTTTACAAATTTCGAAAATACCTTAATTTACTTATTCTGGTGAAAAGACAAATTGTTTGGGGTAAAAATGCCAAGAGCAAAATTCAACGAGAAACTTCTTTACCATTGGTGCATCGCTATACAGTATCATTTTCCAAAAACAATTAATTATCCACCTTAAGCAATTAAGGGGAATTTTCCTCGTAAACGTCCGTAGTGCACTGCACTGCTACGCTGAATTGAATTTTCCGGCTCGCTTTGACGGCAATTTTTTTTGGGGGAAAAATTAAACCTCAAGTCGCGAAAAAAACACGGTAAAACGATTCAATACGTCGATACGAATCCGAATATGCAAAAAAAGGCACAACATTTTTTTGAAGATTTTTGAAAAAACGCATTTTTTAAGAAATGTTGGTGAAAGTTTTGATTGATTTTTCGACAACTTTTAAACAAATTATGGTGAAATTTTTGGAAATTTTGGTGAAAGTTTGATCGGTTTTTCGATAACTCTGGGGCAATGTGAAATTTTTTAGGGTTTTTTGTGCAATTTTTAGGAAATTATCATTAAATTTTTAATCGATTTTTCTACAACTTTTGGCAACTTTAGATGAATTTTGTGAGAATTATTTGAGCTACATTGGAATACAAATTGTTCAGAGTTCTAAATCCTAACCGCAAGCGTTTTCGACCCTTCTCATTGAAGTGGGAGTATTTTACACTGGGTTATTCTGCTTTTTTCGCTGGTTTGAGTATTTTACACCGGGTTATTCTGCTTTTTCCACTGTTTTCAGTATTTTACAGTTGGTTGAGGGTATTATACGTTGAGATGGAGGAATTTTTATACATTTGTTTAGGCATTTTTATAATTGGTTGTGGGCGTTTTTCATTGATAATACTAAAACCTTAAAACAAGTTGTTAAATAAGTAAAAATGTAAAGAAAAAAGTACAAACGATAAAAGTATCGTATTATAAATCAACTTTTAATAACTAGTCTGTGTAGTTAATTTTGTTCACATCACTGTGTTTTTGTCTACCATCACTAACGTTTAACGTAGATTTTTTTTTGACATTTATAGTTGATTTTTTTCTTTCAATAATTTCCGATTTTCAAACTTAAGAGCGTATAATCCACACCGCAGAAAAGTACCTTATACCAAACACCAACCAGCAATGTGGTGAATTAATGAATGGTGAATGAATTAATACTTTTTTTAAAAGTATTTTTGTGTTAATCTTTATAATTCGGATTAAGAGCACTTTTTAACAGCAATTTCCATGGCCTGACCGCTAAGGCCACAAGAGTTTGAATGGTTGGTTGTTGGTTTGAGTCCGATAAAATCTTTTCCTGAACATTTTTTTCGCACTTATATAAACTGCTTGGGAACATTCATTATATTTTAATTGTACATTCTTTTCTCTTGTCGTTATTGACGTCATTCGTAGATGTGCCCTTAGAAGATGCTTAGAAGCGCATGGTAATTTCCTGTTCACCTTGGATCAAACCATTCTCAGTTGAGTTTCACCTCACGAGTTGTTTTCTCATCTCTTATGAATAATCGCAGGTATCGCTGGTAGATAGATTATTCTTCGTCGTCGTTGTTAATATTTCAGGTAACGTACCAAAAATTAAATAACTTTTATTGCACATCATTTTTAATGCGGAATTCAAAAGATAAAAGTATTCCAGAGTTGATTCGTAGTTTGAGTTACGACAAAACGAACAGAACGAGCGGTGAAAACGCGGCGACCACGAAAAACGGATGGAAAGTAAAAACGGCGAAACCGATTTTTTCGCCGACGATGTTATTCCGTCTAACATTGCTAAATGTGGATCTGCCATAGAGATAAACGACACCGACATATCGGAAGTGACGCAGCGGGATCTAGTAAGAAATTAAAGTTAATAGATTTTGATATGGTCATGTAGAGGTCATTTTGGTGGTCGTGATATCGTCATGCTGCACGAAATATACCGCGTGCAGCCCTGTTTCATCAACATCGAAGGATATTTGGACAAACCTTCTTCCAGACGCCGAAAAGCTATTTTTGGAACGCGTGGAAACGTCGATTTTTACGTCTTAAGGATGGATATTTGTATTATTAACAGGTAAATTTAAATTTTTGTTAAGTTGTTGACTAAAGTAGGCTAAAATGAGTGAGTATTTGTTGCTATTTTGCAGAATCAGAGTTGACGATGAAGTATAAGATAAAATATAAACGCAAAAAAATTGTGTTGTTGTCGTTTGTCCCTGTTTAAACCAACTCGAATTTTAACGCAGTTCGATGTATAGTTCGATGAAGGACGAGGCGGAGCAATGGCAAACTGCACTCAAGACACATACGGTGGAAAATTTTAATCTAACTTACACTCAACAAGTACCAACTTACTCGCATTTTTACGAAGTAAAAATTACGCGAAGAAGTTTATTTTTCGCATCAAAAAATTAAACCAGTTTTGTTTTTAGGACGTACTAATTATCGATTTGGGAGTTGTTCGCTCCGAGCTATGGTATTTTATGCACGGTAATCATGCAATGTAAGTTTAGTTTTTGGTAACGTGGTGTTTGTGGTAATTTCACTCTTGGGTGTTTTCTTATTTTTACAGCCACTCTGATGTCTTAGCTCATCATTCCACCGTGTCCTCACATCACCGCCAATCTTTAGCTCGAAATGATATCTAATCTTTAAATCTTTCGATAAGACCTGGCGGCTCAGTCACTTTTCCTGTTAGGCATTCCACTAAAATGACCAAGATCCAGAGCAGAAAGTACGATTTCGTGTTTAACTACATTTTTTGTTATGCGAAAATTAGTTTTCAGCAATTTAAACGTGTACATTATATTGTAAACAACTAGCCTAGAAATTGCTGAATAAAACATTTGTTTTATCGTTTCTTCCGTTCGCGCTTTACTCAATTTTGAATACAAGTCTACGATGTTAATTTTGTTCGTTTTTTTCTTAGTATGTGTTAGCCGAATTGGTAAACGCGCTGTGTTATTAATTCCATTATTATCACTTAAGAGTCACGGGTTCGAATCCATCAACCGCACCTCCAACAATTTTTTTCTTTTTGGTGAATCAAAAAATGTGCACGTGTTTAATAGTGATCCTTAGATGGCGCTGAATTGGTGTCACGTGATGACGGTGTGTGACGCACTTCGAGTGTTTGAAAGGCAATGTCCATATGTTCATGTCCACTGCTTTAGGTAAATCGAAGATATAAGTGCTGAGCTGCTGCTGACACTGCAACAAATTAATCGACATTCGACGAACGTTGATTTTCCAGAAAGTTTATTTACGCTCGCGTTTACCCCAAATTTAAACTATTTTTATTTCATTTCAGTGATCAAAATCTCCGTCGTCTGCTACCAACCGCCTCCAGCAGATTGTTATAAATTTATGTCTGGAAATTTTGTGTAAGATTGAATTACGTCTATAAGAATTCCCAACAGATTGTTTTCGTGATTTATTTCCGTTAAAAACGTTATTTTACACAAGCAAAACTTTCGTTGTCTATCACCAGATGTCGCCACCACGGACTGCAGAAATTTATGATCGAAAATAATTTTTTACTGCTAAACTGCACCACACAATGCAAAACTTCAACTTGGGTGACATTCAGGAAGGTAACACGCATCAAATTACAGAAAAAAAATTGACAAAAAAGTTTTTAAAGATCTTTTGAAAAATTTTGTTTGTGGGGAAATTAATGCTCAAATCACCGAAAAAATGAGATAAAACTACTCAGTACGTCGACACGAATCCAAATATGCAAAAAAAGACACAAAATTTATTGACGGTCTTTGGTAAGATTTATTTAAAATCGAATTGCAAATGATTAAATGAATTTCAACGACGTTGTACCTACAATCAAAAAACTGAGATTCGTTCATCATCTTTCCAGCACTACTGAATATCCATCAAAAAACACTGTCAACCTACAAATATAAAAAAAAAAATTTGTTTGAAAGTCTGAGCTAATCCATTTCGTGATAGCTATGAAAGGGAACTAGATTGACCTGTGTTTACGTGCTATCAACTTCAAACTCTCTTCCATCGTTGCGGGAATCCCTGGAAGCGTAATTACCAATTCACGCAATATTGGACAACTAAAATAACGACAAACCATAATAAGTAGCATCTTGAAAATGATTGTGGCATTAACCACAACTTACCATTGAATGACACTGTTTACAGCCTCGGAATTCACTTTGTCGCACAACGAGATAACCATCGTTTGCATGGACGGAAAACAAATCTCGGAACTGATTGCGGGGAATTGTGGTGAGAACAATTCTTCGCTTTCAACTACAACCAGTCTTTGCAAATTCTCTAACATCTGTAAAATATAATGTAAAAAAAAAAAATAAGTCTATGTTTAATTTCTTGACGTATTATAGCAACATAATTACGCGCAAGTCGACGAAGTTGACGTCAGTCATGTTCTTTGCTCTATAAATTGTTAGAACTGTTAATTGACTACAATAAATTAACGAAGAGTACGCGTTCGAATAAAAATGACGGAGATCTCCAATGATTAATACTTTAAGTTGGGGCCCTCGTCGATTGATGAAATTGATAAACGAACTATAACAAATCAGAAAATATTCAATAAACGGAAATTCGAAATTAAAACAAAAGACAATAAATCATATATTAAGGCCAAACCTTTCCGTGACTTTACTTAGATCCTCGACATCGAAATGAGTGAGGTATAAACATTTTTCAGAGATGACATCTAAGTCAGTAAACGTACCAAAAAAAGTAATCCTGGCCAGATACGTCCAAGTCACGATATATGGAACGAGGCTGACGTTAGTAGCGGAAAAAGCACGACCATTGTATTCTTGAACATAAGGATACGTTTTCTTGAATTGAGCTATTGTTTGTTCGGATATCACGCACGAAGAAAAAGTTAATATCCGTAATGACCTGCGTTCTGGTAGATTTTTTATCCAGTTAAAGTCACGGATATATTCCAGTTTTAGGTGACGCAGTTGAAAAGTACGTTCTAAAATGTTTAACATTTGAAGTTCAGATTGAATGCGACCATTTAATTCTACGTGTGTCCACAGAATTAGCGTGTACGAGAATTGACGCCACTGACGACAAACTGGAGCGACGATAGTGGACAACGTTTTCGCAGATAAAGTACTAAACACATCAAATTGTATTTCTTTGGGTAGCCGATTGAAAATCATCTTCTGGATCGATGGGAAGTGGGAATGAATGAACACATATATAGGCAAGTTCAACGTTTAAATAGTCGATTGAGAACAATGTAGCCGCTGTTTTTATTGACAAGAGATTTAGTTGCTATTTTAAAATGACAAGATCCCGCCTGAATTTGCTATAAAGTACACCTGTCAAAAAATTTGAGATATTTCAAGAATACCACCTCCTAAGTAAAGTAATTGCAATTTAGAATTATAACTTTGTAAAATGTCTATTGTTTTAACAGGATTATCATCATTAATTAATTGTGACCGCGACCATCGTTTCAAAAATTGTCCTCGATATTACTTTTAATGCGCGCTCTTATGTAATAGACGCAAAAGGGAAAAAAAACTAACAATAAAATACGAAAACAAAACCAAATAAACCAAGAAGTAAAAATATGTTATTCATAAAACAAAAATTGAGGAAAAAATAGCATTGTAGTTGTATTATTCTGCACCAGATGGCGTCCGCTATCTATGTCGTCTCCACCATAGTCTCCATTATGGTGGCCTTGGGTGGTCTCAATTTCAAATCCTCTTCGGGTTGATCGAGGTAATCATCCATTACAAGAGAAATACCGATTCACGTGAGTATAACATTACACGATGATGGGATTATTATGAACAGTAAAGCTTCAAACTTCGTTCCAAATTAGCGTGTTGGTTTTATTCAGCAACTACCATTTAGTTACATCAGAAATACTGATTGTTTATACATTTTGTCACTAGATGGCGCTTACACACGCGCTTACCTAACACGTGATTTTTTCGGTGAATCAGTTTTTTAAGCGCGCGGTAGACGAAAGCACGCTTGGTCTGTGCTTCTGGATTTCGGATTTAAACACTTTTTATTAATTAAACTTATTCGCTGAGTGATTATAAAGGTAATCGTAAGTAAGAATTAACGGTGTGGTCTAAAGATAAATCAATTATAATTAGTTTTAACGTCAAATATCTACGATAAAATTATATCTTCAACTTAAAATCCACGTGTTTCAGTGTTTACATAATGTCAGCCGGATTGGAAACGTTATCTTTAAAAGACGAAGATGTTGCCAAGTTTCTTGCGACTGGTGCGCACGTAGGAACGCAAAATGTTAATTTTCAAATGGAACCGTATATTTACAAACGAAAAGAAGACGGTAAAACAAGTATTTACAATTACATTTTTAAGTTTTTTAATGCTAAATTAACGTAAATATTTCACGCTTTAGGTGTTCATATCATTAATCTCCGAAAAACGTGGGAGAAAATACTGCTAGCCGCACGTGTCATCGCAGCGATCGAAAATCCAGCCGACATTTGCGTTATTTCTTCCCGGCCAAGCGGACGACGAGCCATTTAAAAATTCGCGGCTTGTACTGGATCAACGCCTATTGCCGGTCGCTTTACTCCAGGCACCTTTACTAATCAAATCCAGGTTTTAAAAAGTTTAATTTACATCGAAGAAAATTATTAAAATATTATGAATTGTAGGCTGCATTTCGAAAACCACGTTTGGTCATCATCGCGGATCCATATCAAGATCAACGTGCAGTAATCGAAGCATCTTTCGTTAATATTCCAGTTATTGCGTTTTGCAACACGGATTCGCCGTTGCGTTACGTGGATATTGCAATTCCGTGCAATAACAAGGTGAGTGTGTTTATTTTAAAAAGAAATTTGAATTTAATTATTAATACAGTAGTTGTTCGTTTTAGGGACCAGAAGCGATTGGATTAATGTGGTGGATGTTAACGCGTGAAGTTTTAAATGTTCGAGGATCAATAAGTCGAGAACGTGCGTGGGACGTTATGGTTGATTTATTCTTTTACCGTGATCCTGAAGAAGTAAGACATAGTTATTTTAATTTTCTTAGTTCAAATTTCAAATTTATTTTTGTTTAAAGGTTGAGGATCAAGCGCAATTTCCACTCGAGCAGTAGAACGTTCTGAAAATGTTGTTCGGAACCTGATGTCACTGACGTAAAAATAATAATTTTTAAATATTTTATATTTACTAAAAAAAGTTGTTTTATTGTAGTGGTCGGAAGAACCAATGCCAGATGCAATTGTGCAGATGAGAACCTACGCTTCGACTGACGATAGGGCGAATCAAGCGTCCGTGAATGGGTTAATAGGAGTTCCAACTCAACCAACAGGTTCGGTGGTTGCTCCCGAATTTTGTGAATAAATTAACAATGAAAAATAACCAGTTTTTGATTTGAAGAAGTTATTTTTTTATTCCACCTACCGTAGTTTTTTTAAGACTAGGTGGTAAGAAAAGTACAGTAATTTGATCAACCTTTTGGGTGAAATCATGTATTTTTGCAACATGGGTTAAAAACCATAGTTGCTTGTTTGATCGCAAAGTGTTATTTTCACCTGGCTTCGCGAGGAGACCGTTCACTTAATATTGTATATTTTGAACCGCTTTTGTTGGCATTGCTAAAGTGAAGCCAGATGAGATAAAAAATACACCCGAACATTATTATTGCTTCTTTGTACTCAAATGTACAAATTTGTTATTTTTCGAAAAATGCCAAAAAGATATTTTAGCGCGGCTTCAAATTCAAACTATGTAGACTAGAGTGATTGAAAACGTATAAATTCAACGCAAATTATTTGTTTTTGTAACAACTAATTATTTACCAAGTGCAGGAGGATCCCACTCTTTGTCTCAGTGGATTGCACCATGCGCGTTGCTGTGAAGCCGCGGGATGTTGGTGTTTTCGGATGTATTTTTTACCTTATTAGATGAAATTTTTCTGCAACTTTTAATTAGTTTTAATGAAATTTTAAGAAATTTTTCGCATACAAATTATTCAGAATTCTAAATGCAAACTGCATATGGTTATATGTGAATGAAATTTACGCTTGTTGTTGTTTTATATGTGTTTTTTTGTCTTCCACTAACGTTTACGTAGTTTTTTTTTGACATTTGTAGTTGAATTTTTTCTTTGAATAATTCCCGATTTTCAAAGTTAAGAGCGTATAATCCACAAAAATACCTTATACCAAACACCAACCAACAACTTTTTTTAAAGTTTTTTTATGTCAATATTTACAACTCGGTTTATGAGCACTTTTTAACAGCAATTTCCATGGCCTGACCGCTTTCGCCACAAGAGTCCGAATGGTTGGTTGTTGGTTCGAATCGGATAAAATCTTTTCCTGAAAATTTTTTTTTCGTACTTGGGAACATTCATTAATGACGTCAGCATTCATTATGTTTTAATTGTACATTCTCCTCCCTTGTAGTTATTGACGTCATTCGTAGATGTGCCCTTAGAAGCGCGTGGTACAATAATTTCGTGTTCATCTTGGATCAAACCATTCTCAGGTGAGTTTCACCTCACGAGTTGTTTTTCTCATCTCTCGTG
>JAQIWS010000640.1:0-17895 GCA_034696085.1 Stigmatogaster subterranea | reverse complement strand
CGTCACTCTCGATACCCGGTCAATAATAATATCGACCACTCGATATTACACGTCGTCACCATCGATTACCCCACACACCCAAAAAAAAAAAATTTTCGAACGCCGTATTCCCACAGGTGGTTTTCCCAATGACCCACCAGAGGGCGTTCGTCTAACTCTAACAAGGTCAAAGAACTTAACACACTTTTTCTTCTTCTTCTTCCCCATCTCGACAGAAAAAAACAACAACTCCCAATCACTCATTCATCAAACCACGCACGATCAATTCTCGTTAACCCTTCACAACCATCTTTCTTCAAGAAACAACTACCGCGCTAACACCGACCACTTAACGAACGATAAAAAGCAAATGTCAGCGCAAGGTCTCGCACGTGGGGTTTAAAACCGTCGTACGAGATAATTTGAAAGCGCAATTTAAACGAACGACGATGAAACGACGACCAAAATGGTCGTCGTTTACCAAGGACGAACTTACTTGGCGTCGGCGTTGGGCGTTGGACTCGAGATGCTAAAGTGAAGCCCCGTAGGCAAAGGTCAGCCATGGTTTCTATGCCGCGCGCCTCCAAGCTACAAAACAAGGGACCCACCAACCAACTCCCGTCGCTAGGCAACCTGTAAATAAATGGTGCGCATGGGCAAGGCGACCTCAGCGGGATGCGCGATGTAAAAGAAAATTCAGTGGCACCGCGAGACGGGGACGACCACGCCCACGCGGACACTTAACTCGTTTTATTCGTGTGTCCACGTGGGTTCTTTAATGAAACTCAGGTGATCACACTTCTCACACACATCAACTCGTAGCCAATGCGATTTATTGATCCACTCTCGCTATCGCGACGCGCGTTGGGGTATAAAAATAAAGTTATGTCGATGTAATGAGGTCCCCGACATTGTAAATAGAAAAAATTAGAAAAAAAATTAGAGCGAACTCGGATCTATTTTCACGCTGTATGTACTCATGGTTTTCTCCGTTGATTACACGCTGACACCAGCAACAGATAAATGACATCATCGTAGGTAATAAATTAGAAAATGTAGCAACTGTTGCATGTTGGGAATAAATGCGGGAAATGCATAATAATAATAATAATAAATAAATAGAAAATATTCTGTTGACCGACTCAAATCACGTCGTGATCTAGTTACAAAAATATTTATGTAAATGAAGTACGAGTTGTGTTTGAAATTCGGGAAAAAATTAAAAGTTTTGGTGTTAAATTAAATTTTCACTGGTTGAGTAATAAATTTTAACCGCGAGTGGAGGAAAAAAAATGAGGAAATAAAAATTGAGTTCATCACGTGATTAACACGTGCAAATTCACAACAGGTGAATTAGGTTACATTACAGATCCAAATCCAGATCGATATTTGTTCGATTATTAGTTACGATTGTCAATCATGGCGGAAACTCTTGCTCAAGAAGCTACGGTTACCATGGGAAACGGACGACGCCATTGAAAGATGCGGGTCAGTCAGCTGGGCCGGTACCCATGACAACGGAGGATCTACGATTATTTCTTCAACCACACACGCCAACGCATAAATTTTAAAAAATCCGGAACATTAACTAACCAAATATTCTAAATCTAATCGATAAACTCGCGTAACTATTACGTAAGGTGAAAATTTTTTTAGAAGGTTAAGGTAACTCACCTGAGACGAATCCATGGTAAAGATGGAGGAGTAAATCAACGGGATTCGATCAATCACTAAACCAATTTGTCTGTGGTCGGTTGTGAGAAAAAATATGGAGTGAGTTTGTTGGTGTGATGTCGGTATGATTTTAGTTGGCGGAATCAGCAGAGAACGCGCTTTTGTCTGCGTGGGAGGGAACCAGATACCATGACAGCGATGCGTCACGTCGCCGTGGAAACCGAGGTGCGTTGCCGCGGTAACGGGGTCATTTTGGGACCGAAGGAACCAAGAACGAAACGAATAAATCTAATTGCACACGAGAAAAATAACCTATTCCACGCTCCTCCCACGCGTGACGTCACGGCGGAACGGGAACACGAAACGGCTACAACGCACGCGCCACTTGGAAATCGCGGAGAACGAAGAGTTAAAAAATTTGTTCGTGTAAACGCACCTTTGATAAACCTAACGAGTAAAATATTTACCCACCATTTAAAATCCCAACGCCCTAAATTCATTTCAAGGTCGCGAGTTCCACCACTCGAGTCACCTTGACCCAACCTCAGATTATAGATAACACTTAAACGCGAAAAAATAAATAAATAAATGATTAAATCCACTGGAAAATAAATTCTGTACACAGAGGACAGAAAGACCCGCGACTGGACCAGCTGGACCCACCAGAGAATTAATCACCATCGACAACGCCCTGTCTCGATAGGAGATCAATACAAACAAATTAATCACTTCAACTGACTGCCAACCCAATTTTTTTTTTTATCCCCAGCCTTGGAAACCCGAAGTTGACCACAAAATTGACCACCGGATCGTCGAGATAAGATTACAAAATAAAACGAGTGTTTAACTCGCTCTAAACGTGATATTTGTCAATATTTTCACTCAACTCACACGCGAAGCAATTATGACGTGAATAAAAATTTCATTCCACGTCATCTATTTATTAAACTAAACTGGATGAATATAAAAAGGAGTAGATTCGGGCCAAGAGCCAGAACAAAAAGATCGCTCAAATAGTGTCAGCCCCACCTACCAAAAAGACCAAGAGCAAAACAACACGGCGAAAGAGAAACGACGCCCCTCAAAATCAATGCAACCAATGGAGAATCCCATTGTGAGGGGAAAGGTGACACGTAACATGACAAATAAACAGTCACGCCTATAAAAAAAAATTAACTGGGGAAGAAAAAAATAAAAAAATAAAAAAAATAAAATCCGAAATTGCTTAATACCTTCCCTCGTTTCCTTTGATCGTTCGTTTTTACGGTCGGTTTCAATCGGTTCCACAAATTAGTCTATACCTTAACTCGGATTTTATCGAATTTCTCGTAAAATCTGAGATTTTTGATTTTGTTTTTTTTTGGTAATGTCTTTTCTTATTTATTTGTGATTTGTTTTTAACGATTTGATGTTTTAGTTCGGTTGTCATGACAACTGGTTAAAGATATATAAGAAATGGAGTGAGTGAGTGTGTGAGTGAGGCGAAAGAAGGAGTTGATAAAATGATAAATGAAGGAGTTGAGAAATATACCGGATCAAATGCTCGTTTCATTTCCGCTACTTGAGCGCTCTATACTCGACCAGTCAATATTTGAGGGTAATCAAAGCGTCAACGAGCTTGACGGCGGTGGTAAACGACTAAATTTTTATTGTGGAGAAGTAGTGATTATTTGTATATTTTGTATTATAAATTAAGAAACAAAAATCTCGCTTCGTCTATTTTGGAAATTCAGTTTCCTGCCAGACAAATTCATGCCAAGAATGTTGTTAACACATGTCCTTGCTATCTAACGCGCAAAAATATATTTAGCGCCCTCAAAAAACTTAGTCCACGTGCACGTTTTCACTTATTCGACGTGATTTTTTTCTTAAAGTGGAAAAATTTGTTTAGAAATTTAAAAAAAATTTCTTACCTGAATAACCGAAATTCATCCACTGACGTCAGGTACAAAAGTAGAAAATGGAAGCCCGGTGACAAATTTGAGCAAAAATTGTTTTCTTAACCAAGAAAATCGAGTCTTCTACATCGGTCGACTTGAGCTGGGGGAAGAAAAAAAAAATCAACATTTTCCAAATTGGGAAATTTCAAAACGAAGTTGACGAGTTAAGACTAACAACTAAAATCGACTCCTTCACTTTTAACGACGCAAGTTCAGTTAACGATTACCTCGCTATAACGAAATCAAAGCGATTACTCCGCGATTGAATAAAACTAATCGGAGAAAAAGTTACACTACATCGGATTCTTCAAACAACTTAACGAGGAAACTTTCTCGCTTCGTCCATCCTTCAATCAGCGACGCCATGAACGCCACTCTAGCCACCCACGAAACCTTATTACTAAGTACACCCGTTTATCGACGCGTCTCGACAGCGAGTAAAAACTCGTCGGCGTTAATATACCCTCCGATTTATGAATTATATTAAGTCGCTTACCAGTTTAATTTTGAGTAGCAAGAGTTGGTTTTCTCCTGCTTATGAATAATGTGGCCATAGGGGAACCGCATGGCCGGAAGACTCCAGTTTTTGGCCCAGTTACTAAGACGCTTCGCAGCAAATTTTGTGATTTAGTTCAATTTTAATGTTAATTTCGATGGATATTGATTTATTTGTGTAATAAAATTTGTGATGTAGTTTATAGTGTTTGTGGTTTGGAGTAGGCGTAGTTTTACATTTTGTAAATATAAGTTTAGTTCAAGTGTTGTCGCTAACTGTCGTTAGAGGGCGCTGCGATACAGCGCGAGGTGTGCTTAAAAACAAACTTCCAAAACCGTCTCGTTTCGATTCGGCATTTAACATGGCTTTCGGTGGAGAGAGATTGATGAGAAACGAAATGAATTCCTTCGATACTTGCGTTCCGGATTGGATGTCGGCGGAGCATTCCACGGGTGTATGTGTTTTTAGATAAATATTTTAATTTATTTTAGTAATGGAATTATTAAGAATTATAATTTCATTCAAATGTCAGTCAAAATGGCACTCATGTTCGTTCATCCGAAGATGCTGATTTTTACCAAAAATTCAAATATTATTATTTTATATTATATATTTTCAGACTTCTGTTATGGCAGTAGAATATAATGGTGGAGTTGTGATAGGAGCAGATTCGAGAACCACAACCGGGTGAATAAATAAATAAGGAAAATAATTTGATGAACCATGTATGAATTAATTTATTACTGTAATTATAATTATCTTTTATAATTATTTTTGTATCTAGCACGTACATCGCTAACCGCGTTACCGACAAACTCACCAAGGTTACCGACAGAATTTACTGCTGTCGCGCTGGATCTGCCGCTGACACTCAAGCCATTGCGGATCTTGTGTCGTATCATTTAGCTCTTCACGAGTATGGCTGTAATATTTCTACCATTCATATTTTATAACACGATTGCGTAATTATTTTTAGGGTTGAGGTGAGTGAACCAATCTTGGTTAAAACGGCGGCAAGCGTGTTTAAAGAATTGTGTTACAAGTACAGAGACCAATTGACAGCTGCAATAATTTGCGCGGGTTGGGACAAAAGAGTCGGCGGACAGGTGATTTATATTGCGTAATGATTACGAGTTTGATTTATGAACGTTACTTAATAGGGGATTTGCTATTGTGCAGGTTTATACGATTCCAATAGGCGGAATGTGCGTTCGTCAACCTGTTTCGATTGGAGGATCTGGGAGTGCTTATGTGTTTGGATTTGTTGATGCCAATTTTAGATACGGAATGACTGAAAACGAATGCGCCGAATTTGTAGTGAAAAGTAAATAGGTAATATTAAAGTAATTAAATATTTAATAAGTTATAATTTTTGATTTTAGCTTTAACTCTGGCAATGGCTCGTGACGGTAGCAGTGGTGGAGTAATTCGTTTGGGAATAATAGACGAGAATGGAATCAGACGTAAAGTTATTATGGGTGAAGATATACCTAAATTCTACGACGGATAAAACAAACGCAAATAGCGTTTGCGTTACAATTTTAAAAGCAAAAAGAGTACAAAAATTCTTTCACTGATTTGAACTCACAAAAACAACTCTCTCAATGTACAAAAAAGTGGGATCAAACTTTTTAATAATAAAAAATATAAATAAAAACTTGTACTAATTTCTTTAAATAGCGAAATAGATTCTTTATTACTGAGGAAAATTAATGAGGACGTCTACTACACTATTGAGTATTGAACAAATTTATTCTTTGGAATAAAGTAAATAATATGAGTACATATTGATAACTCGACATGATTTTAAAACAAATTTTTTCCGATGTTAAAAATAAAAAGGTAACCGGGATCCAAAACACAATCTGAATGATTTTATGTACAAAAAATCTAATTCACCAAATCTCAACTGAGACGCTGATTCGAATCTAAACCAATATAGACGGTAATAGTGTATAAAATGCAATTTATGTACAGAGCTGCTAAAATATATACTGTGGGTAATTTTCTTGGTACCAGTAATAAAAACTTATTCGAGTTACAAGTGGTTGCGTGGATTTGTACGACATAAATAAGTTTGCTGATATGATTTAGTTTTACAAAATGGACTGTACAAATTGTATGAATTTTAAAAATTTTAAATAAAAGATTTTTAACTTACAAAATTCCAATTGGTAATGACGATTTATAACCAAATTTCATTTCAGGACCATGATGCGTACTGGATATCCCATCAACTCAACCCCAATATCCAGTTTTTCGTTTTTGGTTGTTTGCATTTGCACATTTGGTGAATCAATAAACGTTTGGGATTATTCTGTACCTTACAAGGTCGCAGTACTCTTGCCACGCATTGCCATATTTCCACGCACATTGTCGGTCGTCCCGACGAGAACGATGCATAAAAAACAATAGCAAATACAAGAAATAAAAATGTGGAATAGCGTGCGAAAATCCTAAAAATATAAACAAAATTTAAATTTAATTCAAATTCCACATCGCCGCGTGTAAATTGAAAAATTTCTCACCACACGGTAAACACCAAGATAATGCAATCAACAAATCTCCTAAATAATTCGGGTGGCGACACCAACACCAAAAGCCATCGACTAATATACGGTGAGTAGTATTTGTCTGAATCGTTCTGCAATCTAGTTAAAGTAAAAATTAATAGTGCTTTAGTTATTTAACAAACGATCAAATAAACATCGGGTGAAAATTTTACTATTGAATTTAGCGTGGTACGGATTCCGTCGATAATCGTCCTTCATTTTGTTGGAGCCGCGGTAAATAAAACAACCGACCACTACAAATTTCAAAAGTGATTATGTTAATAACAAATTATTAATAAATTCATCACTTGGTATAATTACAAAACGGCACTAAGATGATAAATCCAAGAAAAAGAGGACTGATTGTTGGTCGATAGATCAACAGATAGCGTACTGGGAGAGTGAACATAAACGGGATAAAAGTCAAGTTTCCAAAAACTAACATAAAACCGAGTCCTTCGGTAGTTATATTCCACGTTGATAAATACGATTCCTAACGCAAAAACATTTTAACGTTATTTAATTATAATATTACTGCGATAACAGTTTAATTAACTAACTTCGAACAGAAATGTATCCATAATATAGAGAAGTTGAGATACTCCAACGAACCATATACTGGAATATGTGAATTTACTTTCGGCATATTCACTACACAGCATGCACATATTCAAAGCAGCCTAGCAAAAATGTTATTTTATAAGTGTTATTTTAGTTTGGAAATTTCGGTAACTCACCCACGCGAGCAAGCCAGGACGACGTAGAATAAAGAATTTTATGTTAAATTCCCCTACGAGAGGATTTAACACGCGTCCCATATAAAAGTCGTAAATCGCATTTGCTTTAAAACACAAGAAATGGTAATTAGCAACTACAAATTTTTACGATTTAGCCGAAATAATATTATTTACGTGGTGTTAGCGGCGCAACGCAAGTTACGTCTGGAGCGCTCGAGGATCCAATTAAAAGCCACAACGATATTCCGAACGAAAACACGGTCGAAATTACAACTAGTTGTACGTATTTATCAAAAATAATTTTGATAGGAAATCTGTAATATGCCAGCCCGAGCACAACGGCTGTCGTAATGACGAAAGCGTGAAACCCTAAAAATGTCGCAAGAAGAAAGCAGATTCACGGAATTTAATTCAACTCGAAAACCAAAATTTTGGCTTGTAAAAATAATTACCGTTGAGCCGATATTCTAAACGCGATCCATCTCTCAATGCTTGTCCTTCCTTGACTCGACCAAACGGTAAAAACATCAGTAAAATTTGAAATCCGAGCCAAGCTGTGTATATGAGTACAGACTGAAAATCAAAGTACTCAAGCGTGGCCGATGGAAATTGGGGTAAAATGTTAGTAGCGCATTGATTCTAAAACAAAAATAAATTTTTTGTGATTCGATATTTGAGATAAATAAAGCAGCGGATTAATAAATATAAAATTTTGACCCAACACGGCGGATTTTAATATTTAAGTTATCGTTAGGCCCACTATACAAAATTCCTACTCACGGAATTAAAAACTATATCGTAATCCAAATTATTAAACTATACTTACTCTATCGCATGCCATGTTTACCCAAAAGACCAAAGCCGGACTTAAGACGGTAAGAAGAGAGGCCCCCAAAATGTTCATCCACGAAAGATTAACTAAAGCTGGGGGGCCTGGAGGATTGGGATGTGCCATGATTTCCACAGTTTTCTACAAATTAAAACAAGGTAAAAAAGAAATTCTTTTAACTGTTTAAATCACGTTACCGCTGGTATTTCGTATTTTTGCAATATCGGTTGATATTCTTCTTTTACGCCTTCACTCGCTTTATTTTTGTTTAGGTTGTTAAGACGAGGAGAAGAACGAGGTTTAGCGGATGTTTTGGTAGGTAACGAATTTGTTTTTCGTGAAACCCTAGGAGATTTACTCTCAGCGCGACTTTTCGTTCTTCCAGGAGTTCGAGAGCGAGATCGAGATCGCGAACGCGATTGTTTTCTTCCACGAGATGATGAACGTTTGGATGATGGACGTTTAGGTTTTTCCGCAACGGGCTTCTTTATTTTCGTAAGAAAAAAATCATTTTCGATCAAACAAATAAAATTGTTTATTCACACACATTATCGTAACTAAATCAAAATTATATTTGCATCATTTAATTTTACAAAATTTTAATTTCAATATAAATTCAATTTATAATACACGTTTTTACATTAAAAAAAAATTAAAATTAAAAATTAAAACTCACGGTAACATCCCTTGGCGCGAAAGTCTCTACATTTCCGCTGTCAAATTTCACTTCGTATTGCTTATTCTTGTTAATTCTTAAGACGACTCCTTGGTAATTCCTTCCCGCCAACTTTGCAGATACATTATCGCCCACTTTGAACAGCATACGAACACTACGCTGAGACATCTTTTTCGCTTACCCTATTGATTACTGTAAATAAATGCTTTATTACTACCATAACAAAGTATATTTAACCGTAAACAACATTGACCAACAACTGTCGACAACCGCAATATTAAAAATCCGCTCGCAGAAGCAAAATATTTACGTTTGCTTAACTCGTAGAAGTCCATCATCATCAATGGTCTAAGTTACTACTCATTGTTCTTGTGATCAATGTTGCAATGATTTTTGTATTTGCAACCATAAGCGATTGCCTCAACACTGACAACTGTTGAATTAACAATAACCGTGCATTGTAAATGCATTTTACCGTCGGTCAAGGTTGTTAGTTAAGTAAATCTCACCTCAAAGACGTAAATCGTGTCGCTGTTTTCAAAGTTGGCGCATGGAGGAAGGAAACGTAACGGCCGCTATCGCAACAACGCCTCCGCGCAAGGAGCGTGATTGGTCCGTTGAGGCTGAATTTGAGTTTCTACTCACCAATCAAACGTCACCGTGAAATCTTCGGCTCGTTTGTTACGTCACGATAACTAAAAGATGGCAGCTGGTGGTTCGGTGCGATTTTACGCAGATACCGTAAATAAATCGTGCGTAAGCGAGTTACGCGCAAAAAAATAAATTTTGGTTTTCTCAAAATCAATTTTTATTAAATCAAATACGTTACACATGAAATTTTATTCGAAACAAACATCATATTTATTAATGTTAACCGCTTAAATAAAAAAAGCCTTTTGTTCACATTGAATTAAAAAAATACAAAACTTGCTCCAACTGATTTGCACTAAGAAAACATCAAAATATAAAGTAACTGAATTATGATTTCCGCTTGCGCGTATTATGGCACAGAAAAAGAAACTATTTTTTCTTTCTTAAAAAAATAAAAATAAAACAAAAATAAAATTTTTGCTTCAACAAGTGTGCTAAAGACCATTTTCTAACACGTTATTTCACATTCGACAGAAGAGAAATTCAGAATTCTCTATAACGTCTCGACGTGTGTAGACTGAAAAATGCAACACGTCATTCGTTTTTCTATGAATAAAAACTATAAAATGAAAAATTCCCCCTCGAGAACAGTTAACAAAAAATAAAATTGGAAGTGGTAGTTGTGAAGGGAAGTCCTAACATTCTCTGACATCCAAAACACATTTCAATATTTCATCGAATATGAAAGACAACATTTGGTTGAAAAATGACAAATGTTTTCTCTTAAAAAGATGTCTGTCTCAACTTAAAAACGAATCCGACAGAGATTAACACCAAATACGATTACATAACCTCCTGAACTAGAGTGAAAAATAGTTTGAATGTTACAATGAGCAATTCAATAACAAACTCGTTATTGTCTTCAAATTATCATAAAACAAAAATACCACCAATCGAACCTCTTTTCTCACCAAAAACTATTTATTATTACTATTATCATTTAATTTTTTTAAAAATTCAACTAAACCACTTTGATATCTGGCACCAGTGGCCTTTAAAAAAAGAACTCATATTAAATTAATTATCCGATATACAAATATATAGTCTTCTAATCATGCACAATTTCCCTCCGCCACCATTTCGACACTTGTGGCAGTGAAAGTCCAACTAAATGTTAATTACATTTTGGTTTGAGTCATCGTCGTCGTCGGGTCCTCCACAATAATTTTCCAGTTTTAACCAGAAAAAACATTTGACCCAAATATATACATAATAATAACCACCGTCAGTCTAAAATAGTCGAAAACACTGCAGGCCGTTTATTTATTTATTTATCTGAGGAAGCATTTTCTTTATTTTATTTTATTAATATTATTTTATTTTATTATTTGTAATCTGAAATCTAAATTCAAAGATGCAATAAAATCATCTCAGGATCGACACATCCTGCAATATAAAAACCTATTACCTTAGAACAGGTAGAAAAACTCACTGTGGAACGTTAGTTTATTATTTCGAGAATACCGTCTAGTTAATTATTCGGCTAATTAATGAACGAAGTGATTAATTAATTAAACGCCCAATTAACAACCCTCTCACCTGTCGTATTCGATTAACAATTTTCAAAAGTATGCGGTCAAATTAAAAATTGGAAAAAAATCCCACCCCGCTTTTATATATAAACAAAAATTTAAAATAGTAAAAAAGCGTTTTTCTGCTTCAAAAAGCTGTTTTTGTCAGCGAAAAATTTGTTACTTTTTGTTTTAGGTTTTCTTTTGCCTACGTCACATCCAAACGATTAACACAGACACTGGACACGGACGATTATTTCAAAATACAAAACGTTAATCCTTTTGTGACTCAAAAACAGTAGGCCACCAGCAATAAAATCCATCGAGGGAAAAATAACCTTGAGTTTTCTTGATAACGTGGCATAAACTAAGATCACTCTCCATTTCTTCAATTATCTTCTGTTCAACTCAGTCCTAATAGCTACCAAAAAAAAAATATATATAATTTTTACAACAAATCATCAAACAGAGTTACAAAATCTCACAATTCACCTTGTATAATATCCTGCTTCATTCGACTCATTTCTTGCCGCATTTCAGACAAAATCTCCGCTTTAAATCTTTCCAAGTCGCAGCCCATGTCGGCACCGTTGATTTTGAAATCGTCAGAACTAGACACGGAGCCAAACCTTTGTCTAAACAAAATTGTATTACGCTAGTCGACCAAAGCGACAACAACGGCAACGACACACACCTTCTTCCCGGTTTAGGAGACTCAGCACCATTACTGCCGTACTTGGAAGATCCGTTAGTACCGTTACTCTTGTCCCAACTTTTCTTGCCTTCGGGAGTTACAACGCCGTCGCTATCCTACAAAAAAGTCAAAAAATTTAATACCAAATAAATAAATAAAAAAAACTTTATTTTTCAATTCTCACTTGATTAGTATGTTCAGCGGCCGCTCGTCTGAAACGAACAAAAATTAGCATTCACGCTACGTATTTTTTTTCCCTACAATTTCTTTTTCCTCTACCTTCGAGCGAGTGTTTTTGCCATTTCATCCATCATACTGGCCATACTCCCTCCTATCGGCGGTCTCTCACCACTGCTCAGACGCATTGTACCATAACTGTCGCTTTCCGACGCCTACCACACAAAAAAAAGGAAGAAAAAAAAAGTAATTCGACTCCCATCTCAAAAACTCACACCCAATTGACAAGGTCACAAAAGACAAAGTTACCCGAGACGTCTTCCTCAATTTAGCAGTGGCAAGAGCAGAAGCCAAGGATCCAGGTGAGCCCGTCGACGTATCCGCACTGCTCGATCTCGATAGGGATCCGTTGGGAGCAGGAGGCGGAGGAGGAGGTGGTGGTGCCATCATCATCATCCCCGACGACGTCGTACTCGTCGTTGCCAGTGACGTTGACGATAAAGGTTGTGCTGGAGCAGGCGGAGCAGGTGGAGCGGGTGGAGCTGGAGGCGCTGGCGGAGGCGGGGGTGCGGCGGGCACGACCGTCGGTGCAGGCGCTGGAGGAGCAGAGGAGGTGCGGTGATGCCCCGAGCCCGGCAAAGCGCTTGCCGGTGTGGGTGGTCCGCTCAAGGACTGGTTCATGCCTGACGGGACGGACCCAACACCGCAACAATTCATATTTTAAACCCGAAAAAAGGTTCCATAAGGTGAAGACAACCTAACACCGGTCTAATGTCTAAAGCTACTGTACTGTACACACAACTGTTTCGTATCATATTTTCATTCACTAAACAAATTTACGAAAATTAATTTAACACTGACGGCTACTATTAGTGTAAAATTGACCAGTCCGTTCACCTAATGGAACTCTAACTATTTCCCCCAACTACTGGTTACAAAATGTGCATCAACCAGATCATTATCACAATTTCTTTTCTTGCAATTTACAAATTCGTGCCGAATCGGGGGTATTCGTATTAAAAAACTAACTTACCTGATGAAGATACAGTTATCCGTCGATCCATTCCACCGAAATCGTCTCTAGGGAGACTTCTGTAAAAGATGCGCCAAATGCAATATGTTTGTCAATCAATGTCCGTCCTTTGACACCAACTACTATTAATTCACTGACGTCAACGTATTGTCATTTAAATAAGCGTATCACTTAGTTACGGTAATAAAATACGACCAAAATAACAATAAGGAAAAAAAATATTTTTTAAATGAAGCAAAAAGGAAAAAAAAAAGAATCTTTTTTTCGTTTTGATTCGAGTTAAAAGTTCAATTTAAAAAAGCGCATTCACAATAACTGCGAATTCAGCAATTGACGTCAAAAGGATAATGAGTGTTAATCATTATTAATTTACCACCATCTCTCATAGTATTTATACAATTCAAATTAAGGTCAACTTAAAATCGCACCTCATCCTCTGCTGAATGTCGACGTCTTCGTAATCGCCGCAGGGTCCGTTTAAGTGTTGGTAGCCATGTTGGGCGCCCATTTGAGGCATTTGAGGCGCGGGAGGCACACGGGGTCCTGTAATTACAACCATCGATCACTAAACCAAATTCCTTTACTCTTCCACCGCTTCAAACGCAACTCCACCTGAATTATTTAATATGTCTACGGCTCTGAGCATTGCCATTGCAAAAGCATCCGCGTCTTCTTTACTACTAAAATTAAGTCCGTACACTTGTTTGTTATCTCTCCACTGATGAAACGTTTGTGTCGCCTGATTGTATTTTAACCCTTTCAATATAGAGCAGTTTATAACCACCTACGACAACAAAAAAATAAATAAATAAATAAAATCATATATCACATTAACATACTTCGTGATCCTGCAGTTTTCTTCCAACCACGCGGAACGTGTTGTTTATCATGTGTTGATAAATATGTACTTTGGACAGCCCACTGGACGAACCACTGGGAATCCATTTCTTACTGTTGTCGTCATAAATCATCACCGACGCCCGAGCCGAGGCTATGGACTGTTCACTAAAACAACGATAAATAATAAATAAATAAATAAATACAAAAAATATCACCTTATTACTACATATCACAAATACAATAATTTCATCATCGTCAGCAGTGTTAATACAAAACACCATTTTCACTATGTTACTGTTATTTTGTGTTTATTCTAAACTCGAGTCAACATCAACAAAATCTTATTCTCCATCGTTACCCTTGTCATCAACTCGACTACGTACGTTGTCATTTTTACATTTCGCAAATTTTCGTTTATCATGCGCACCAGTTTTTTCTCCGACGACGTGTTTCCTTTCGCGACGGGCAACAAATTGCGACTCTATTATAAACAAGGCGAAGTTACCGAATGAATTTTCAAACGAGAGACGACCGAGACCAATGAATAATCGTCGAAAAGGCGGAGGATGTGCAGCACACGAGCAACCAATAAAATATAGCAACCACCAATAGAGTATAATAAGTCTAAATTGATTCAAGGGTGAACGAACAATTATGGAATTAAAAAGAAATAAAGGAATGTCACATGCAGATTAATACAAAAATAAAATTTGTACAAAAAAAAATCACACAAAACTCCACGTTTCGAAAAATAAACCACCAAACTGTAATTACCGTACGTCCGAAAAAATATATATATTCACGTACAGACTTAGTAATAAGTGACTTGGAAGTAGGAGAGAGATGGGGGGAGAAAAAAGAATTTTTTTTCTCAAGCACATAATAACAGTTAATGAAGTCGGAAAATAGTTCCCACGATTGAACGAAATAAGTGTGAGACTGAGCGAGCGAATTCGAGCTACAGTTGTGATTGTGATTTTCTTTACCTAAAAATCCTACATCTGCATTTTTACTTTACGGTCAAATTAATGTTCAAAATTTATTTAACATTTTAATATAAACAGCTGCGTAGCATTAAAAAACAAAAACAAAAAACAAAAATAGTTTCATTTTAACATATTCATTTCAACTTCGCTTAAAAACAAAACCAGAAAATAAAAATTAGCACAACATAAACAACAACAACAAAATTAGTATTTCTTTCTTTCTTTCTTTCTTTCTTTCTTTCTTTTTAATCTAAAGACATTTAAATACAGATTTTCAAGAAACAAGATATGACCCGATTCACTGACCCCTTTACCTACAAAACACCTCATTCGACTCTATAATATACAACAACCGCCACTTTTCCTCGTAAAAATCTAATTTACATTAAAAAAAATAAAATTATACAAGTACTAAAAGTTTGTTCCACCCACATTTAATACAGGACAGCTAAAAATAAACAGCATCTCAGCTTCCGTCAAAAATGACATCACCGCGTGTGTAATGGATAATTCCATTCCTCGCCCAATTCAACAAAAAAAATCATTAAAAAATAAAAAAATCTAAATATAATATGGTAACTAACGCATTCAGGAAGTTTATTTTAATTTACCAAACGATGTTAGCACATAAAACGATCAAAAAAAAAATATTATAAAATAATAACGAGTGCTAATTTACAATTGGCGATGTTATCTCCGAACCACTTACGGTTGCCGAGTCCTCGGAGTCGAGTCGCTCAGCGATGCGCCGCCGAATTCGATTCGATGGTTCAACGTAGGCGAAAAACAGCGACAAAATTGAGTGCAGATATGTCTACAAGCAATGAAATTCATTTCTCTCAGAATCAATCGTTAAGACACTCGCGTCAATGACGGATGACGGGCTCATTTAAGATTAACCGGAATGGACACTGCGAATTGGACGCACGGAGTTACGTTAAACCAGGCGGACTCGAGTGCAGTGTTTCGACGGGAGACCAGACGGCGCTTCGGGAGCCAAAGACCCTGGCGACTGGAAAACTCCGCTTGTAAATTTCGAATCCACCAGACAAACACAATTGAGTTTTCTAGTAGCATCTCCTCTGCTAATTGCACGTTGAATACAAAAAATTACGAGAACCGAATAAAACACAATTTAATCTGTTTAAAAATAAAAAGAAGCTTATGATGCGTCGTCATGACTACGAAATTCTGCGATTCATCACTCATTCTGACCATTACTGTACAGCACACAAATCGGGTGGTTTTACAGTTACGTGGCATCCGCATTGACAAACAGCCCATTGGGTTTAAAAAATACGCCTAATTCAACTTAACCTCTCCCTCAAAAAAGGAACTAAGCATCTGGATGTAAAAGTATGTGTGTGTAAGTGACAGGAGTCAAAACTTTTTTCCCCGTTCTATTTTTAGATCAACGAAAAACTGTCAAAAAACGGAATAAAATAAAACGCGACATTAACCGCTTCATCCACAAACCAAATAAACTTCCAAACTCGATCACAACCCATCACTCAACTCAAACCGACATCCTTAAATTAATTCAAATTACATTCATCCCACTCGAACAAATTCAGTTTCGTTTTCACTTTGACAACCGCACCTCAACCACAAAACTCGTTCAATCTTAATCAACCTTCTATCTTACCTATCGCTGATTTTCATGTTACCCCCCATATACCGCCTTTTCGATTGCGGGGACAGGAACACGATATTCCGGGATCCGCGACGAGCACTCATCGTCGCACGCACGATACAAGCACAACTTCTTCGTTATTTTTGCAATTTCGCCTTTCCACGCAGCGACGCAAAAAAAAACTAGCAAGAGGCACAGCTACTACAGACGAGACTCAAAGTACGCAGGGGGTCAGGAAGATCATCCACACCTCGTGGTTCAGACAATGACTGATCAGCATCGAATTATTCAACTTTTAAAAATGATGATCTCATTTCCCACCACGGAAGAAGAAGAAGTAAACCGGCAATTAATTTTCTAACGGTCTTTTTCTCACTATCTGAGTATTAAACACGAATTTCGTCATCGTCCTTAACCCTTCCCTCCTTTCCTGACCGTGACATTAAAATTCCGGCTGTGTTAGCTGCCGTAATTTATGAGAGCAACGTATTCTATTCTAGGTGGGTGGGTGCGCTTTATCTGTTTTGTAATCACCACGTACAGAGTTCAATATTCGAAGCGAGCTTTTGTCAAATTATATTTAAATATTGACACGACCGTACTAAAAAGTAATTTGTCAACACGCGAGATAAAATAATTTCTCCCTTATCTTTTAACAGCACGTCCATAAAACTTTGTTTCGAGGAAAAATAAATTTTTTTCCTTCAAAATAAAAATTAAAAACCAAACTACCGCAATGCACTTTAAAAAGTATCACGTTCCATTCAAAGTCCACAAAGACAAAACTATACCACAACTTCACCACTGGTTTTACACGCGACAGGAACGAGGAAGTGGCCGGAAATCTCAAATTTTTAAAACGCGTTCCAAATCCTTCATAAAAATTCAACTCAATAAGGTAACGAAATTTTACTTCGCTCAATTAACCTTCACTCAAACTCGTTTTACTTCAAAATAACCGTAAGCAACCTCGCACCACTAAACCGCACGCTGTAAACAAATTCCCCAAAATGGATTCCAACCACGCATTATATACAGTAGAAAAGGGGAGGTCGTTAAACCTACAACTTGTTTTAAAGGAAATCCTGGCGATTACCGATAATCAACTTATGCATATTATTAATCCACAACACGATTCCAATTTCCCCTCCTCGCCTTCCGTAAATGATAATTGATCTTTATTTTCAACCACGTGTTCAACTCAACCTAACCCTCGATTTGTCGATATTTAACGATTACGAACAAGGCGGGGGTCACTTCCGCCTCAAAATGACAAAAATACGAGTTAAGGGGAGGAGTAAACACGAATGGTGGAAACTCCTCCCGCCCACTCCTCACCGTCACCTGCAAAGAGGGACAGTGTGAGATAATCAAGTGTCAATGGGAAAGACCTTCAAACATATCAATTGGTTTCCTCTGTTGAAGGACAGCAGGAAGTTCTTTCAAATCAAAACAATTTTCAAATTCAGTGGTGTATGGTGCTACAA
>JAQIWS010000639.1:0-17897 GCA_034696085.1 Stigmatogaster subterranea | reverse complement strand
TCCTCCTCCTCCCACGCACTCTTCTTTGCCTGTTGTTGACAGCGCTGTGAATAGAAAATGTCCCACGCAAAACGTCAGCTTAACAATGGACACGAGAGAGGCGCTGTCACGGGTTCCCTCCAAACGCGTCTTCGTGGCCGTCGCTTCTCCATCAACGCGTACTGGGCACGAGGAGTAGGGGATAAGCAAAAAAGACGCCCATCATCACTCAAACGCTTTCTGCGCTCGACAGCTTGAGCGAGACCTTATTAAACGGGTTGTTTTCCTCTTCTCGACCAATCCGAGGTGAAGGGTTGTAATAGGATGGAAATGAAGGGGGGAGCGGGGTGTCGAAGTCAAAGTCGAATGACAGATTTTTTTTAATGTTTTTGAATTTTAAATATTTTTGTATAAAAATAATTTTCGGTGATGTTGTTTAAACGAGGGGAAATGTCGCGCGTTCGAAATCGATAGAGAGGATGAGAGGAGAGAGAGATAAATTGGGTGTAATACTGGCACCGCACATCGACAACAACAAAAACGGATGTTGTTTAAGAGAGGGACGAAAGGGACACGAGCTCGGTCGACGGCGGTAACAGCGCCCCCTGCCAACAAACATCCGCACTAGCGGCCGCAGTCAGGAAGCGCAGGCGTCGCTCGAAGAAAGCAATCACGAGTTGGCGTCGCAACGGGAGGCGCGCGAAGGATTTTCTCACGAAAACCGCAGCTTATGAAGTGCGCGAATTAATCTCGTAGGTTGGTGTGTGTTTTCAAATCCTGCGTGTGTTTGTTGGTTGCTTTTATCTGTTTAAAACGCTGCGCCGCGATGATGTTCAAAAATCGCGTTTTTGAGCGGCGCACTAAAATTAAAAAGATAAACGATGAATTAAAAACGAATTAAATTTTTGATTAAACTGACCATTGTTTTTTCTTCTATCCTATTTTATTTTAAAATTTTAAAATTTTAACATTTTAAAATTTTGACGTTCCGCGTTCACCCGCTCTCTCCTCCATTTTTTTTTTAAACGAGTATTTACAAATTTAATTTCCATCGGATCCTTGTTATAGATATCGCGCGTTGCGTCTAGGGAACGCGGAAAATAAAAATAAAAAAAATTGCGCGGTGTTGTCTCCTTGTTTGCATAATGACGCTGCTACCCCTCTTTTCCCTCGCTACAATGCGAGTGAATGTTATTCGATAGTTGGGTGTAGCGGGAAGCTATCGAGTCTAATAGGACTTTGTCGTGACAACGCGACCTTCTTCCTACACTCGTAGTGACAGATGCTTTTTTTTCTTCTTCTTTCCCCCCCTTCCTCTCACTTTTCTTGGTTTTATTCCTCGTTATATCGAGGTGATTGATTCATTACGCAGAATTTGTTACACGAAAACCGCGCTCATTTTTATTTTTATTTTACTTCTTTTCAATATAAAAATAAACCGATGTGGGATAAAATCATAAATCGCGCAAAAAGAGAATTTTTCGAGAAAAAAAAATTTTTTCACGCAATTTATTTGCGTGAAACGAAATGAAATGAAAGAAATCGATCACGAAAAGTATTCGTTTACTCGGCGGTGGTGACGCGGAGCGGGTGCGTCCCGACGTTTGGGTGGCGGCGAGGGAGATGAGTCGACGGTGATAAAGGCGCGTCAATTTACATATTTAAACAAATTTAGTGCTCTTGACACGGCGTTCTCTGTTGGTTTGGTCGCGCGATAAGGAAGTAATTAATTGGCTCCCAACCCCCGTCTCTCCCTCTCGTCTTTTCCCCAATACTTTGTGGGTTAACCCTTTAACTCCATCGTCGATGCATCAGTGGTGAGTCAACAAATTACACATTAAACACCAACGACGTCGTGTAAAAGTTTTTAATGAAAAAATATCGTCTTAAAATCCATCTTGTGACGTTTCTCATCACTCACGACCTCGGAGAGAGAAATCTGTCTTGATTGACGGATCCTCCCCGAGGGTTACGTTGGGATTTTGTAATTTTTAATTAATGTGGGTATTGTAGTAGAAAAAGTTGATCGCGAAGTTAAATCTTAGAAAACTCGCGTTCCCGCAGGACAAGAAGGACGCCGAGTTGGTTTTTCGTGATAAGAAAGAATTTTTTTTTTTTTTTAGGGTTAAGTTTTTGGAGTTGAATTTTGGGTTGTGTATGGTATCTGATGTAAGTTGGTTGGTGGGGTTTTTATTTGGTATGTGGGTTGCGTTGTAGTAGCGAAACAATTACATTTGTGGATTCTGCGCGTTGTTTTGTTATTTGTAGCGCGAGATTCGCGATACGCGACGGTGAATTTTTATATATAATTTTCTCGGAGGAAGTTTTTTGGAGTATACATATATATATATATTTTTTTTTTGTGTGTTGTTATAAAGGCGTAATTCAATTGAGTGACGTCGTTTTCAGTTTTACACTCGAGTGGGTTTTATGTCGTTTAATGGCCACTCTGATTGGCGTCGTTTTGTGTTGGTTGACGGAGTAAATAGTTTAATTAAATTCATTTTGTTGTTGTTGTTGCGAGAAAGTTGTTGACGGGATTTTTTTTTTTTCTGATTTTTTCCCATTTTTCGGCTGAGTTGTTTTATTCGTGATTCATCGAGTAAACGAAACCAGCTTTAAAAAACGGTCAAGAAACTTTTTTTTCTTTTTCCCTTCCCCCCTCCGAAACATTGTTTTAAATGAATTTTACTTTTTTATTTTTGTTAAAAAATTTATACACATCTTTTCTTTATTTTTTATTTTTATCACCGCGTCTTTCCTTCTTCAATTCAATTTTTTCCGTCATTTCCTTTTCCCCTTACACACTTGAATAGCGAACGCGTTGACGGCTTGATTGCAACAGTGAAAACGCGTTGTGTATATTGTTGTATATATAAATACACATCCGCAACTTCATTGTCTCGTGTACTTGCACTTTGTATTGCCTCTGAGAATGACAGCTCTATTTGCAAGAAGAACCGAGTCGAGAGAGAGAGGGAAAAAGATATGTGAAAAAATGTAACATTTCCTCCTTGTTTCCTCTTTTCTTTCGCTGTTATGTTTTTTATTATTATACTGGGATTTATCACTGCGTCGCGTGCAATATCAGACTTTTTTCCCCCTTCCCCCTTCCCTTTTCCTTTTCTCTCTTTCTCTCTCTCTCAAGAATCGCCACGCGCCACTTTTCCGTCTTCAAATTGGAGTCGGGCCGGGATAATAACAGAGCGCGATGTCGCAGACTCCCGCTAGGGGAGAGAGAGCTCTCTTCTAATTCGGGGGCGTTGAGATTGCGCCGCTTCAACACTCGGTGGCGCTGTGTTCACTTTTTTTTTCTCCGTGTCCCCCGAGTAAGTGAGTGAAGGAGGGGTGAGCACGAGGCTGAAAACAGCGGCGGAGGATCGTGCTGGCACTGTGATTTCATTGGCCTGATAGCTTTAGCGAATGGAGGGGGATGTGGGTGGGTAGTGGGTTATGGATCTCATATCCTCCACACGAAATAAAGTTACGCACGATGCTCGAGAACGCTGAGAAAAATTGGAGTGTGTTCTGTGTGTGTGTGTGTGTGTGTTGGGAGAAAACGGGAGTGAGGGGTAAGTGTGTTGAATGGAATAGCGGAGTGTGTGAGTGGTGTCTCGCGGGGCCTCGAACTTCTATCGCCTAGAAATTGATGTTTAATTGGGCGAACGAGGTTGAGACGGAAATTTCTTTTTTGTTGGTAAGGGGGGGAAACTGGTTTTGAGGAGTTGTTTGTCCCACGTGGATCGGTGGGTAATTGGTCAGTGGTTTTAATTGACCTCGTCGTCGAGGAAAGTTGGGTTTTTTTGTTTTTTTTGTGGGGGGTTTTTGGGTTTTTATTTTATTTTTAGTTTGTCGATAAATCTCGTTTCGTGTTTACTTCACGTTGGTAAGGATGAGACTGCGACGCACGCGCAGTCGCGGATAAACAAAGGAATAAAACGTGAATTGTGGGATGAGTGTGCCGACTGCCTCCGCAATGAGATTAATCCGACGTAGATTAACTATAATCTTCACCATCGTGTTTGATGACTCACTCCGCCTTATTTTTGTCATAACATTAAAAATTTGACTCTCAAGCCCAAAAATCCGGAAAAATCCCGAAATCCGGACTACTAGAGTTTTCAAAAAAGTCCGGATTCTCGGGTTATCCACCGGACTTTTTTTAAAACTCAAGTAGTCCGGATTCTCGGATATTTCGGATTTTTAGAACTTTCACTGAATATACGATTTTTCCCCGCGCGTACTCTCGTCGGCCATCTTTCGACGCTCTCTCTTCGTCTTCGCGTGAGCAGGAAATTCCAAACTGATAAGACTAGAACCAATATACTCGACTGAACTCGCGTTGTGATTCCTATTCTTTAAGAAGGACGAACGCTTATCTGGACGCGCACGCAGGACGCTCGCTGGAGAGGCGAGTGACAGGCGAACAAGCGGTAGGTGACGGGGTGTGTCAGCAGAGGGCAGGCGCGATGGCGGTTGTTGTAGACATGGAGACTCGACCTCTGGGCGATGTTTTTGTTAAGGAAGCAAATGACTTTGAGTGGGAAAAGATGGTGGCGTCGTGAGTTACGTGCGTCCTCTTCTTTTTCATTTTTTCGGTGCAGATTTTGAGATGATGTGGCGAGTGGAAGATCGGTTGACAGTATCACCTCCGCGTGGGTGTGGTTATTGCGTTTGAGTGGCTTAAAAAGAATGAAATAGTGACATTGTGAATAAAATGTTATTTGGAAAAACGGAAAAGAATGATGTGTTTAAAGAAAAGAAAAAAGAAAAAAGATGATAAGCTCGAAGAAAAGGGGAAAAAATATAAAGATGGGAAGGAGAGGAAAGTTGGGGAAAAAATATTAGACGGAGAAATATAAAACTGCAGAATGTTGTGTCAAGAGGGAGTCCCCGATGTGTTGGCAGGCGTGAAGAAAAGAAAGAATGAGCGGGAAAAAAAGAAGGTTATGAAAATTGGAGCTCGGCTTGTGCGATGAAATAATGAAGAAATAAAATTCATACTTTGCGATGTAGTTTTTTTTTAAAATAAAAACGTGGAAAATTTTCTGCTTTTTTAAGGTGAATCAAAAGTCAAAAAAAAAAAAAATTTCAAATAAATAAAAATCTTGCTAATTTTTCGTCGGATGCTGCGGGTGAATAAAGATGAAGATGAAGATGAAAATGAAGATTTTGTTAAATATTTTCGGTTAGTTAATTTTGTGTTTTTTTCGGAGGAAGAATTTTTCAATGTTTGAAAAAGTGGAGTTAGTTATTTTACTGTAGTATAAAGAAAAGTGCTTTCTCAATGCGTTTTTCTTATTTCAATGGGGAGGTGAAGCGTGGGTGGAGCGTTCTCGTCGTCGTCGATTCTTTTTTTCCTTTTCCTTCTTTTACTTCACCCGCAGTTTGGCCGGGAAGCCGGCAATAGATCCCCGTTCGCTGTGAAATATCTTTTCATAAATTTGGCGGGGTTTAGAAAAAATTGGGTTTTGTAGGAGAAAAGGGAGAGGAAGTGAAGCTGGGTCGGTGTTTGTAGTCATAAAAAGAGAACATATTGTCATTTCTAGACGACGACGTCGTCGCTGATAAGACTCAGTTTAACTTTCGTCTGTTTCATATTTTTCTTAAAGCTCGAACTCACAAAAATTTTTCATCGCGGTTCCACCAAAAAAAAAAAATATATAAAAATTTTCCAAAACTCTAAAATTTAAATCTCATCTCTACGAAAAGTGGTCGCGATACTTTAGCCTAATTAGTAAGCACCTATTAATACGTCATTATACTGACCGCACCCGCGACCGCATCGCCGTGCGGCAACACGTAAATAATTCCGCAGTGGCCGACGCCGAAGCAAAAGTGGCAAAGACGCCCAATAACCACAAACGCGTCCAGCTGCGTCGTGTTTCTCCACCAAACGATCGGGCTTCGTGTCCGGCAAAGTCTCGCCCCGACCCTCGCTCAACGGTGACCCCACTCCTCGACGCGAGGAAATTGGCGCCCATTTGGTGGTCGACCCCTGTCTGCTCCCAGCTTATCAGGTGCCATGAACGCTGAGGTTGAGAGTGAAATTTGTCCGTTTTCTCCTCTTTTTCCTCCTTTTATTACGATTAGCGAAAAACGAGGGTTACGAAAAGTCGAAAACGGCTTTGTTTTATTTTACGTTTTTGACAAAACGTCGTCGTGGTTGACGCGTTAAGTTGTTTCTCACACTTTTTACAGACAAAAATTTTTTTTATACACATATATATATATGTTTTTTTTGTGTTAAAAAGAGATGAGCGTTGAGTGTTGAGAGAGGGGTTCTTTAGTATGCGGCCGAGTCGCGTGAAAAATGTTATTACCTCTACGTCAAGTAAGAAGGGAGTGGCGAAGAGAGAGAAAAAGGCTGTGTTCTGCTGATAATGGGCGACAATATCCCTCTCCCCACAATTTGTTGCAATTTATGTGTTTTTCTTGCCTTATTCTTTTTTTTTTTTTTTACCAATGGGGTGCAAATTTCCGGGGGGAGGGGAAATGTGCCATCGAATGGCTTCCAAGTCTAAAACAGCTGTTCAAACAGAAGGACTCCTTCCCTCTCTCTTTTTTCTCATCAATGATTTTTCAGTTATAATATAATCCCCACTGTTTTTTCCCTTATGGGTAAATATATTATTTTTATGCGTAAAAATTATAATGAAAATTTTCTTTTTTTTCGGGTGTGTGGAAATGGAGGACGTTTAATTAATGGCGTCGCAGGCGCCGCGGTGATTCCGGTGATATTTTTCCTCCACCCGCTGAGCGGGAGTGTGAAAAAAAGGATGTTGGGTGTTTCCGATATTTAGAGAGAAATTATTATTTTTTTAAAAATATTTTTTGTTAATTAGGTTTTTTTGTGGTTTGGTGATTTTTTGGGGTTTGGGGAGCGAAATTTTGTTTGTCGAGTTTGTCACTCGCGGCGCTGTTTGTTTTTCACATCCTCCTCATCCCCGAGTGTGTTGGGAATGAAGTTGATATTTACACTGGTCAAATGAGTGGCTTTGTTTGCCCGCGACCCTGACTAATCGTTATGCTAATTACCTCATTAGCATCCTCGTCGACTCGCCTAATGAGAACGCGCGTCGGGGATCATTTTTCACCGACGCGAAGCCACGATTTTACGAATATTCTTCGACTAAAATATAAAAAAATACATTTTTAATTTACTTTTTGGGTATAAAACCGATGACGTCATTGTTTTTCGGTACGTCATTGATCTCGCTGTTTTGATTTTTGGTGTTCGTTTTCGTAACGGTGGCCTGCAGGTGACGTTGATATTATTACTCGGAAAACAATCCCGCCAAAACACACGCACAAACGAACCGTGAGCAAAAGCAACGAGGAGTCGCCAATTAGGGAGCGTTGTAGCCCCGCAGCGGTGCACGTGTCGAGTTCGCGCGCGTGTCCTGTTGACAGTGTCGAAGAACGAGTCGTCGACTCATCGTCGATGTTCGAAACTTGTTTTTTGATGTTATAGGTGAGAAAGAATTGTCAAGTTATAATTGGTTTTTTATTTATTTATTTATTTATTTTTCTACGAAAATTGAAAATTTTTGGGGAAAAAAACAATGCGCGGAGTGGCGTGAATTGATTTCGTGTAAATGAGATGTGTGTGCACGGGCGCATGCTCGGTGTATATCAAGTTCGTTATCGTCGGGTGGATGAAGTTGGCGCTACTCCATCAGCGAAGGAGGGGTAAAAAAAAAGAAAAAAAAAGGGGGTTGTGAAAGTAGGAGGCGCGATTATTTTATAAATTTACACCAATCTGAGCAGAAAAGAAAGACGAAGGGGAAAAGAAAAAGAAAAAAATGGTGTAATTCCCACCTGCTTCGGTGTATCGGAAAAAAGACCCTGATTAAAAAAAAAAAGAAAAAAGGAAAAAAAGGCGGCAAAAGCGGGGAACGAGGGCCCCGGGTGAAATAAAGACGCCTTGCTCGCGTTCCAACCTTCCGATAAGTTGCGTGCAACAGATAACCCGCGCTCGCCTAATTACACGGACCCAGGCAAATTGCCGCCTTAGAATAGGGGTTGTAAGAGGGGATATACGAATGGAGACATACCCCACCCCTCCCTTACATCGAATTTTTGCCGCCTTAATGGTCGTCTTTCGCGGCACTCAAACGCTGATGAACGCGAGTGTCGTTTCCCCACGGGGAAATGTAAAAAATGAATTTTTATGTTAATCTTTTTCAACGACGTCACTTTGGAAATTTTTCATTTTTTGCTGTTTTTGTGTTTGTTTTTCCGCGTTGAATTTTGTTGTTTTGAGAGAAAGAGTCGTTTTTAATGACGTGGCGTTGAAGTTTGAAATGTGTTTCGCGACGCGTTCAGTCGATGATGCCAAGTCCAGACAGGAAACGAAGAAGGGGAGACGCTCCCTTTCTCTTGACAGTGAAGGGTGACATTTTCATCCATCATATTTACTACCCCTACCTTCAACCGATCGCCATCTAGGGGTTATCGAGGAAAGGGAGGGTGGACGGAGGACGGAGAAATCTGCCCGTTCCATCGAGTCCACTTCCTGCTCCCCATTCGTCTCGACTCGAAGGGACGAGGGAACGACGACGCGCATGCGTGGTTATCCTCAAACTCGCTGCGTCATGTCGTTTAAGTGTAAGCTCTCTAAAAACTAAATACTAAAACCGGGACAAATTTTTGCGGCGAATTAGCGAATTCCTTTTCCTCCCGCCGAAAACAGTTTTGTCCGAACTCTGAATTAACAAACACAAAATGGGATAAAAGGGGGGAAAAGAATAAAGAGAAAAGATGGGTCACGTGATTAGTTGGCGTTCATTAGCCATTGACGTGAATAGAGTTATTAGACTGGGTATTGTGTAGGTGCGCGTGCAGAATAGGATAAAGAGAAGGGTCTGTCAATGACTCCTCCACGCATGCGTGGACGTGGATTGTCCGTGACACGCATTAGCACCGCAGCAGGGAGGCGTGAATCAGCAGCGTCCGTCGTCCAGAGGGGGAAAACGATTTTTATTCTATTTTTTATCTTTAAACTTTTTCTCGTGCAACGTGGCAGGAAACGCCTACAACGCGACGACGAGAAGAAATAAATATTCGAGTCATTTTGATTTTGACAATTGAAAAATTGAAAAAGTATAATTTACGTAATTGATGTACCCGAGTGAGAAAAATATTTGCGTTTGGTGTTTTATTAAAACAAATTAAAAAAAAAGAAAAAAAGAGTTAAGTGAAGAAGGGGTTGGGATGGTTGGTGGAGGAGTATAATTAAAAGGGAAGGTTAATTTATTTTGGCGCGTCTGTCACACACGCCAATTAATATGCACACGTGTCTGAGTTAATTAAGACTGAAGCTGGCAGGGTGCTATTTGTTCTCCTCCAAGATTTCCCTACACCTTCCCCTCGTTGTTCGCCGACCTGGGGTGTGTGTGTGTTTGATGAATGGGCTCAATTAACGGTGATCAGTGTAGGACGATACTCACCGCGATGACGTCACAGAGTCCTCCGGATTTTTTAAGCGTGAAAACGCGGTGTCGTTTCGTTTTTCTTCTTATATATACAGTACACTAGACGTTGTAATTTAGAGGTTTGCATCGCTTAATGGATGTAATATTTAATTAAAAAGTGTAATTAATCGTGGATAATTAGCGGAGAGAAATTTACATGCGGATGTTAGCGGTGATGAGCCATTTTTTTTTGTCTTCCACTTTTTAAAAAATTTCATTTATCTTCTCGGGAAAAATTTTTTAAGAGTCATCAAAGGGTTGAGCGTGGTTTCGTTTCGTTTCAGTCGAGAAGCCTTGTAAATCAAAAACGATTCATTATATTTTCCCACCAGAATCGTCTTTTACTACCACGCAGCGCCCTCTACGAAGCACGTGCTACTCTCATTAAAAACAATTTACCCAAACGCGGGCAAAGGGTCTTAGAAATATTTCTTTTTTACCTTTCTTTCTTCTCTTAAAAGAGGGAGTTGTTCCCCTCTCTCTCTCTCTAACTCATCCTGTTCTTCGGTTAATGCGGAATGTGATGGCCGGTCTTTTTCTTACGGCGGTTTAGTTTTACTTTTAGACCCCGGTGAAATAATTTACGGCTCTCAGAGGGTGGCGCTGAAATGGTCAGCGATATAAGAGGAAAAAAGATTTATGACAACCGTTATTGGATTAAAAGAGGGAAAAAATGTTGGGGAAAGAAAAAGAGGGGAAAAATTAAATAATATCGAATAATCTACTCTTTGCTCTTTGCGGGTGACGTATGGCGTTGTATAAAACTAACTCCAGGCGTCCAGTTGGGTTTTGACATTTAACTACAAGAATTTTGTAAATTGAGTTAAGTTGTAGTATTAAAGAGGAAAAAAGTTTGGGTTTTTTTGAATTATTTTTAAGAAAAAACGAAGGAGATTTGCAGCACATGCGCGTTGATTCGGAGTTTTCAGTCGGTTTGACGCATGCGGGGAAATCTTTTCTCTTTCTTGTCACCATGGCAGTACAGTACTGCAACTCATTGTTTTCTTCGCGGTCCCTCCAACGCGCTCCCACCCGCAGGGCGTTGGAACCGCAACAAAGAGACGCCGCACCTTTGCACTCACCGATCGCACAAAGCAAACTTTTTGGCGGCAAATGTAGCGGAGAGAACTGACGCTTAATTTGGCACACCCCACCTACCACTAGGGAGGAAAAAATTAATAAAAAAAAAAGCAACAGTTGCGTCTCCATCAAAAGAAACGCGTTGTCACGCGCCTGCCTCGTTACGTCGTAGCCACGAGCAACTTGTTTAAGTCATCGAAATCGCGGATTTCGCGACGATAACGCCTACGCGGATTATGGGATAGGTGGACGCAACATTCGCTGTCAGATTGATTTTTTGGACGCGTGATGACGGCCAAATCCCAGCGGCTCCGAAGCGCCCTCCTTCGTCTCCCCCTCGCTCTTTGCGCACTTCTCTCTCTCTCTCTCTCTCGAAATGATTCGTCGTGTCGGCCTCCTTTTGAAGTCGGTTCGCCCAGTGCCTCGAGTGTTGCGTTCGCGGCGAAATGAAGCATGTTGGCAGTGGCGTTCCAACGCGGGGGTGGATTAATGGAGAAACAAGTCGCCTCTTCTAATTAGCATCCTGTCAGTTGAGTCCCGTTACTCCGAGCACGCACTGTATCTCGGTGATTGGCATTTCGTGCGTGCGGTCTTATTGTAAGCGCGTTTAATAATATATATTGAAAAGTGCGCGTGCGTGCCGATATTCAAACTGCGCTAATAGATCAACGCTGCCTTCTGATTTTTTGAACAAAACAAAATGAAAAGATGCTTCTGTTTACTAAGTACTCGAAAAAACCGATCCGGCAAATAATAATTACGAATTCGGTCGACCGTCTTTTATTCTTTATTTATCTCTTCTCCTCCTCTTTCTTTTCCTCCCCGGGTTGTTCTGAAATTAAATCCGTTGTTGGCGTTGAAGGGAATAGAAGAGATAGGAAGTTGGAGGAGTGATCGCAGTGAGGATTCTTTCTCTCCTTTTTTTTTTTTGGTGTAGTTGTAGTCAATAGTAGGTTGGGGTGGCTAATTTGAGACGATTTTCTCCGCGAGCGGTCTGGGCTCGGTTTATTGCGAATGGACTTCAATAAGTTGGAGATTCCCCCCGCGGAGACGACCGAGGGGCTCAATGCGGTTTCCTTTTCTTTTTTGCTGTTTTAGATTATTTTATTTTATTTATACTCTAGTTTTAGGTTTTGGTTGCTGTTGAAACGCATTAAAAACAGTAGGAAAGTATCGTTGTAATCTTTGCACGAAGAGTCCGTCGCTGTAATCTGAGCGATACAATTGCAGTAAATAAAATGGCGTCTGCTATTCGGGAGGAAAAATCTCCGCCCGGGGTTGGGCTTTGCTGAGAATGATATCTAGCAATGCTGAGCTCAGCGGAGCGAGCGCGCGCAAATCTCTTTGTGTCTCAATCCGAAGGGATTTGTCCGAAGGCAATAGGTGATCACTTCCCCATTCGCCGCTTCATCCCTTCCTCCTCACTTTGATTGCCCGCCAAAAACCTTTCATTGTGGCTACAGCTTTTCTCTACTCTGTCGTCAGGAAATTGAGCGAGGATTTCGAACGCGTTTTTCACCTGAAACGTTCCTTTTTCTTTATGGATGTTGCCACGTTTGTGAGTGGCTATTTCTCACTCCGATACTCTCTATCTCTATCAAATTACGTTGTTTATTTTTATGAAAAAAAACCTTTTTGTCAATTTTTACAGGTTACGTCGCGTTGTCGTTTGTTGTTTAAATAGGATTTTACGTAACGTGAGACGCGAGACTCCGACGAGAACGCGATGGGCGAGAGTATTCAATTCGTCCGTAATTAAGCCGATAAAAGGCGCCTGATTAGAAGCCATTAGATGAGGCTGCGAGCGTCCGCGTGTGGAAAGGCCGCCGGCGTCCCTGAGTGACAAGGGCGGCACGCGCACAGACCGATCACGGCCATCTCGCGCCTAATGCGTCGCGACAAAACCTTCTCCCTCGGGAGCGTCACCCTCGTCGTCCTCCGCGAGCGTCCACTTTGCTTAGGACGTCGTCTTCGACGTAATTAGTAATGACGTGGAAAAGGATTTGCAGCAGATGGACCTTGTTTTATAAATAACGCGGCGGTGTGGGAATAAAAAAGTTTGGGTGACGTGTGACGTAAATGTTGATTTATAAATTGGGTTTCAGGTTTGGTTTAAAAATAAAAGTGGATGGAGGAAAAATTGAAAAAAAAGTTGAAAGACGAAACAACGCAGGGAGGAAAAAAAAAAAAAGCTGTCGTCTCGAAGATTTTGCGTGAATGTTGTTAGATGGACAGCGATGGCATGTTGCATTTGGTATTTCAGGCGACGAAACGCTCTCTCTCGAGCCGAAATAAGGCGCACGAGTTGAAGTGCTCCAGGTAAAAAGCCCGATTGAAACCGACGGACGTCAGGTTGTTTTAAAGTGAGGCTCTTTTTCTTCTTCCTCGTAAACTGGCAACTGCGTTTCGACTTTATTTTTGAATTAACGAGAAAAACGTTGAATAAATTAAAGGGTTTAAAAGGGTTAAAAAGGGGTCGACGACATTGCGGATTGTGGCGGGATAATGCGTTTCAGATTTAATTTCGCCTCCTTTTTCTAATTTTTATCCTTTTTTTTACTTGTTGAGCGATGTTGGAAGTGAAACATAACCGGTGGAAAAGTTCTCTTCACTTAACTCGGATCTCCCGGTGAAGAAAGGTGTTTTTCTTCCTCCCACTGGGACAGCCAACTGGGGGTTTGCGCTGCGCGAGTGGATGGAAGGGAAGCTGAGAGCTGCGGCGTCTCGGATGACGCGTTCTTGACAGACGCTCGCAGTTCACCTGGTGATGGATTGCTGCGCGTGCATTAGACGACACGAACGCGCAACAATTCAATCAGCAGACGCCGACGCCGACGCCCATCGGCTGCGCATCACAGGCGTCATTAGCGGACGCGCCGGAGTCCCGCCGCGTCTCTGGTATAGCGTCCCTCGTTTAATCCTCGACTCTGCGGCGAAGAACAGAGAGAGAGAGAGAGAGAGAAAAGTGTTCGGCGGGTGGAACGAGTTATGCGCGTCATTAGGAACGCTGTTTCTTGATTACGAGGGTGGGTCGGGGTAGAGTGAGAAAGAAAATAGAGAAATTTTTCGCGCCAAAGCCATCGGTTGGATTAAGTAAAAAGCAAAAAGTGCGGGGGCGGATGTTTCCCGTGGGATGTCGCATATTCATCAGTGAACGATAAAAGCATCGATGACTTAAAAAAAGAAAAGAAAAAGTGGTTAAAAGAATCCATTGAGAGTCATTTGTGGTAGAAATTTTTGCACTGTGAAGATTGTTTGCTAAAGATTTTTTTTTCTCTTTTTTTTCTTTTTTTAAGGTGTGTGTCGAGAAAAACGTGAAAAAATAGTTTCGGAGTAAAGTGACACTTTTCGTGTTTTTAAATTATTCGTGCGAATATTAAGTGGATTTCGAGAAGGGTCGTTGTAATTATTGGTTGTGACTTTTGTTCTCTCGTGTTTGCGTCGAGTTTATAAGAGTCTGAATATTTAATTCGCTCGCTGCTTCTTCTTCTTCTTCTTCACCTTCTTTTCTGTTAGCGTGTGGGGTGGGATGCCTCGGGGATGGGGGAACCGGGAGGTGTGGCAAGAAAAAGAAAACAGCGCGTGCGAAATTCGATTACATTCATAGCCCGTTGAAATGTCAAAAAGCTGTCTGAAATCGGAGACGTTTTTGTCGTGATGGCGAAACTCGGTGTGACGGTTGAGGGACCCACCACAGTGCATGCGCCGTAAAAGCGCGCGTTGGATAGTTTTTAAACCCTTTACGTCCTTTTGGTCGTGCATGAGAATGAAGCTGATTTTTATTCTTATTTCCCCGACTTCAATTTTTGTCTTTCAATTTTTACCCGTCAGAGAGCGCCACTGGTGATGACTTTTTTTTTTCTCCTTCCTTTTTTTAGGGGGTAGATTTGTCACTACGGGAGATGAAGGAGAAGGAGGAGGGAGAGTCGGGTGATAGATGGTCAGTGCGGTCAGCGGCCGTGAGCAGGGAGGGCCACTTGAGGCCGGTCGGTGGACCGTCCTTCGACGTCGATTTACGACGCTATCGGGCTGCGCCGGCGGCGACATTTACGGCCCCTGCTGACCGCCGCAGGACAGCCCTCGAGGCATTTACGAGCCACCGAGGGCTGACCAAGAGACATCGCTTCCACTTGTCCACACTTTCATCCAACTCATCACTCCGAGCACCAGAAAAACGACACGACACCGAAATTATTTTTCTTCACTTTAATTTAATGAAAAATTGTGGAAAATACATTTTAAACTCAAAATCAATGACTATTTTCCTTTTTACAAACAAAAATAAACTTGCATTTTTATTCCCGAGGTTTTGTCAGATTCTGATGGGATTCCGTAAATTTGGTTGTTTGGTGATGATGCGCTTTCTTTTCCCCTCTTCAGTCTTCGTCATTTTTTCCCCCTTTACGTTTTCATCTTAGTAGGTCCACAATTCACTGGGAAAACATAAACTTTGAGATTGGTTCATTTTTCAGCGCCAATGAATGGGACAGTGAGACGCCCCATCCATTGGACGTGGGCGCAAGCGCAATTTATGACCCAACCAAGAATATTGCACACGCTGCATTGTTTGGATGGCTGACACGTGATTTAAGAGAACGTCTTTAGGTGTTGTCCAATCTTTTGAGTTTTTTATTTTTATATATTATTTTTTTTTCAAATATTTTTTTTTTCTCTAAAAGCAATCTCCCGAGGGGAAAATGTTTGATGGCGGAGAAGTTTGGTTAGAGTTTAGTGTTTAGTTTAGTCGGAGAGAAATAAACGAGATGGCGTTAGTGAAGTGACGTCAGGAGTTATATGTTTGTGTTGAGAACGCGGAGGAAATGTTGTTTTGGTAGCGTAAATGAGGAGACGAAGAAAAGATGATGGTCCATTGGCAGGTGGTGAATGTGGCGTTTGAGTGTCGATGTACAAATTTTATCACGAGTGATATGGAGCGAAACGAGTGATAAATAACGAAAATTCTGTTATTTATTTATTTACTTTTTCTCTTTTTTTTTTTTTTTTTCTCTTTTCCCAAATTTTTTTTTTTTTGGGTGTTTGTGATGATTTTGTAAAAAGAATTTTTTAACGATATTTCCCACGTTGTGTTTTTGTGTATTTTATTTTTATTTTTTATTTTTATTTTTATTTTTATTCCGTGATTTCGTTTGTGTATGTTACGTTCATATTTCAGTCGTACCTATCTCCAACTTTTTTTTCCTTTTTTTCTCTTCTTCAACGTCTTTTTACGCCTTTTTCTACATTTCAAGATTTTTCTTTTCTGACAAATAAAAAACCAATCTTACTGAATTTATGACATTCTCCCTATTTCCCCACTATATCCATCTCTTTTTCCTATTCTTTTTCCTTTTTTTAAACCTTTATTCAACCATTTTTTTCCCCTCCCTCTCTCCTTCGCGTTCCCTCAAAAACCCAACACGGTTAAGATAATTCCCTCTTTTTGTTTACGTCGTTGTACAAGTATACAACATCGTCTTCTCGTTGGTTTTTCTAGCGTAGCGAGAATTTTGCTAAATTAACCTCTTGCTATAAGATGAGCTAATATTCCTCCTCCACACTCCTCCCTCGCTCGTTTCTCCTCCCGTTGGCGCATGCGCGTGGGGCTGGCGCGGTGCTTATCAGAAGCGAGGAAGTCATTTATTGTTTTTGCGCTATAACCATAAAGGTGATGAATGCGTTGGCCGCATCATTTCACTCGATTATAAAATGAAATTATATGCAAGGAATCCATAAAGGAGCTCCCCGCTTGATAAATGTTACAATTTCCTCTTCGCATATGTAAAATGGAAACTAAATCAACGCAGATTGCGCTCACCGATAGCGCCCTGCTACCAGAAGCGCAAGCACGGCTGCCACGCGCATGCGTACGCGTTCGATGCAAGACGGTCTATAAAGAAAAAAAAAAGGTGTTTTTTAATTTTTTTTTTTTGTGGAGATTTTTTTGTTTAATATATAGCCCCCTATATCTGTTTGCGAGTGTTTCAACAACACGTTTTCATCCCGTGCGTGCTTTTTTGTTGCTGTGGAATTGTTTATATAAAAGAAAGAACGTTGCTCCAAAATTTGTTTTTAAGGGTGATGATGATGTTTGGTAATAAAAATTATTATTTCGAGTAATTTAAAATTTTAATTATAAGATTTTGTTTTTTTTTAAATTGATTTTTGTGTTTGTAAAAAAAAAAAAAAATTTAATATTTTATCACGTGATTTTTTTTTTTTTTTTTTTTTTTTTGGTCGTGGGTGGGGTGTGACGTCACCATCAGTTAAGAGGTGATTCACTTGTAGGATTTGTTCAATTTAAATTCGTTTCCACTTTGAATGCACGCACGCACCAGAGAGCGCGCGTTCTGCGTTCTCGTATTTGGTGCAAAACGCGGACAACCGGAAGTTGATGTGGCGTTTGTGATGTTAGTAAGCTGTAGGTGGCAGCGAGGGCGACGCGCGATATATAGCGTCTCATTTCCCGCGTGGTGCGTATCTCCGTTTCTCTCACTCCCACGTCGTCTTGTTTTACGACGTCCCGAAACGACAATCGTATGTCGTGACTGCCCTCTCGTGTCGATGGATTGTAGCGGAGATAATTGAAGAGACAAAAACCCGCGTCCCTAGGATTGTCGGGGTCGGTGAAGGATAAACGTGCAGATTGCCAGATAGCGAATTCGCATTACGATACCGCCGCGCACCGGGATTTTAAATTTTTTTTTCGGTTTCATTTCCTTTTTTTTCTTCAAATCTTCAAATCTTCAAATCTTCAAAATCAAAAAATATAATTTTTATACGCGGAATTAATTTTAAATCAAATCCATTTCGTCGACACCGTGATTTGTGTATTTTGCGCACTGTCTGATAAGATTGTGTTCGGGAGTGGGGCGACTATATAGAGTCCGTGGGCGTGGAACCGAGGGTCCACGAAGCGAGTTATGGGAGCTGGGCGGCGTGGGCGAGTGATGGCGATCTGCAGAAAGGAAGAGAAGGGAGGGAGCTTAGTCCCGTGAATCTGTGTGTGTCAGCGTGCGTGTGCGGGGGCGGGCGGGAGCCATCCATCAGACAGCCGTGGACCCGACAGGCCACTCATCAGCTGGACTCGACATTATCAGTGGCGTTCGTAACTCACAACCGTCGCTATAAATCCGAGATAAACGCCGACGCTCGACTGACAGCCAGCGCCACCTCCCGTCCGAGTGACGTTGGAAATGTTTATCGCGGTGTGACCTGCTCCGTTCTCGTGTTCGTCGCTTGTTGTTGTTGTTGTTGTTGTTATTGTTTATCTTTTTAAGTACAATATTTAATTTAAAGGGTTATTTGTAAAACGCGGTTGTTGGAGTTAATTCTTAATCTCCGTTGATGTGCGATACGAGGTTG
>JAQIWS010000638.1:0-17899 GCA_034696085.1 Stigmatogaster subterranea | reverse complement strand
GAGGTAGGATGGCGTGGGTCACGTGACATTATTGCTCAGCTACTGCGGCGACCCCTAAGAAAACAAGCGACTGCGCGCTTAATTCAAATAATTTGAAATTCGCACTCATTTTTTCAAAGATCACCTTGTTTTGTACCCTCAACTTGAAATTCTATTAAAAAGAGAATCAACATTTGTACTTTGCGGTGAATTTATTTTTACCCGCGTATCGATACTTACCTCGTCTTTTGCTTTTATTGCGTTTTGAGTGACGCGCGTGGATGTTGTGGTTGCCTAGTAACCGATCGGCTTGTTTGCCACTCGGGTTTTAATTGTTCACCGCGTAATGGCGCCAAAATTGTATCCTCTCTGACATGTTATTCTTTCTTGGACTCAGAATGGAAGTGACTTAAAGTGAAAAAAATTGCACAACTCATTCCGAAATAGCGCCAGCTGCCGTTCAAAAGAAAGATTACAATAAATGGCCTAGTGATTCAACAAAGCAAAAAGAAAAAGACAAAACCCAAAAAGCGAAGACGTCGAGATGGATGTAGAAAATGTCGGGGTAGGGGCCAACCACCTCCTTAAGGAAGTCGTTGCGGTGCTCAATGGCTACCTACCCCGACAGTCACCCAGCTTGATGGATGGGTGCGACCTTTACATTGCTGAAGAATGGCAGGTAAGAATACGAGAATAAAGATTTAACGAGTTTCGAGTTAACCCTTACGTTATTCGTTACAGACGAAACAAGCCGTGGTCGTAAAAATTGGTTACAGAAAACAGGCCAACATTCGGGGAGATTTATTCTATTGGGGCATGCTTAGTTGCGCACACATCATGGAATTAACAGACTGCTTCTACTACGATAATTACGTTTATTTCGTGAGTCCATTTTACAGTCACGGTTCGCTACATGACATCCTCACAGGACCAGATCCTACTATTAAACACAAGGTAATTTAACTTTTTGTGCTGTTTAATTCCGCTTTAATTTGTAAGTTGGTATCGCCGTGCTTGCAGGTAAACGAACTGTTGGTTCGCAAATGGGCCAAACAACTGCTCATATTTCTCAATCGGATGCACAGCATGGGGTTGTTTCATCTCAATATACGGAAAAAAGCCCTGTTCGTCGATACATTAACTAATTTAAAAGTCGGTGGGTTAGGATACGTGACGCTTTATAACGATCGATACGCTTTGATTGGACGAACGGATCACATCTCACCCGAAATTCTCGAACACTATCCTCGCTCGGTTGGTTACGATTTGAGCAAGGTAATCGAAGCACAAATTTTTTGTTAGTATTAGTAAAAATCAAAAAGTTTTTTTTTCTTTAAAATAAACCCTTCAAGGTTGATGTGTGGTCAGTTGGTGGTCTCATTTGCGAATTGCTGTCTGGTTTTTCTATTTCGGGGCCGGTTTCTGGAGACACATTGGCTGACCGCCTAAATCGACGCTTGGTAATCCGACAGAATGTAGACTCACTGACCACCCTTCCCGCGCTCACAGCAGTGAGCAGGGGCGGGAGAGGATTCCTCACGTGGCTGCTCAAATGGGAAGCTAGCGCTCGACCCACCGCACGGCAAGCTCTGAAGCATCCGTGGCTCAGAGATCAAGAAATTCGCCTGGAGCTTTATCAACTGGACAGGTAACCATTACCTTTTTATTATCTTATTTGGCAGTTTGAAATAGAGAGTGAAGTTTGTTAGTATAGACGTTTTTATTATTTTCTATTTGCACTTGCGGAAGATCGATTGTTTTTGACGGTTTGAGTAATTCTAGGTTATTAGGTAAAATGGAAGGCAGGGCTAAAATTATTCCCCAATTGAGTCTGGTGCATCCGATGGTGCCTCTCGTTCCGCATCAAGGAAGCGCGGTAGTAAGACCTCGCACGTTGGCCAAATCAGAAATATCAAACAGACAATTTAAACTAGGAATGAGTGAGTATTTCGAGATTTAACTATTTCTACCATAAAAGTTAATGCGCTAAAAATGTACAATAATCGTAGCTGAAGAGCGATTACATCTATCGAAACACGCTTGGAATTTCCGCGAACATGTTTTGTCCGTCGATGAAGCTCGACGAGAAATGTGGACGGCGTTGTACGATTTGCTCGCAGCGAGCGAGTCTCGGTGGCAATGGGAACCGATGACAGTTTCCCCTGGTCGTCAGTACAAACTTCCTACCAAAAGATACGCACCTCCATCTGACATGGAAACAGGAGAACCTGCTAACGTACTGAATGACGATGTAAGCGAACTAATTTTTTTAAAATAATTGATTATAGTATTAACGCTGAGACTTGCAGACACCTGTCAACTTGGCGCCCGCTGAAGTACCCTTCGGTTTTCCACAAGTGGGCGGACACGACACAGGGCGAGCAGCGTTGAGAGGTGGAGCGGAATTTCGGCAAGTCAGAGGTAGGGCTCCGTCAAACGACGAAGAAAGTTCTATTCCGACAGACGAACAAAGATCGTCATCAAAATCAGAAGGTGTTCATTTGCCGGGAACTTCGAGATCAGTACCGTCAAATAACAGTTCTGGTAAAATTTACAAACTGATTTGAGAAGGGTCGGGATCGTTTTGGTGCATGCGTGACGTTATTGCTTGCCGTGCAGATTTTTCGCTTCACAATCATCAAACTCCAAACAAATATTCGAGAAAAAGACACCTTGCGAATGGTTCGGGATTAAAAGCAAAACGACGGCGTCTGACAAGTGCGAAACAACCAAACTACGATTCATCGTCTGATTCTGCTACCGACCAGCCCTCTGACGAAAGTTTAAATCTACTTTCCGTTCAGTGTTGCCCGTATACTGATTTGATGTCACTGCAATTACCACCGACCAGAAGTCTTCAAGGTATTTATTCAGATTTGCTACACTAACTTTTTCTTCAATTTACATTTTTCTTTCGTCAGATGTTACGGAAAGCAGTACGGACTCTTCACCGACGCAAAGTTCATTGGACTGTACTCAGATAACTGAATTGACGGACACTGCTTCCGAACCATTCGACAATAGTATTACACCTACGCGCATCATTCTGAAGCCGGTTCCAACTCGCTTAGCTCACTCGTCAATGGCGGTAGCTGCATCACCTCAGCGAAATCAGCCAAGATCCAGTCAATCGGAGAGCCAGCTTCGAGAGATGACTCCGTCTGTCACAACAGAGATGAGTCAATCCAAAGAACACTCGTTATCGCCTTTTCTAGCACCCCGTCGACGCCGCTCACTAAGCAATGCGAGGTCTTTAGAAGATCAGCCGCTAGATCGTTTACTAAATCCACTTAAAAAAGCAGAAGCCGCCAAACAACAAATGAGTATTTCGTCATTGCCATTTGGCAACGGACTTGCTGGAACCTCGTCATCTACTGCCTTTTGTTTTCGTTTACCCGAAATATCGGACAACGAAGCATTGAGAACGTCTTCGTTCTTAAGTGAAATGAATATTAGTAGCCATTCACTGAACCAACCAACTACATCATTCAGCTCCGACCCGAATAGTAAGAGAATAATAAATTATGTATTGATTGTTTATATTGATTTGTACCATGTTTGTAATATGTATTTCTTTTTACATTCAAATTGCAGCGTCGAGTGGAGTTCAAACTTTTCCATTCGAGGAATTACCCAAAAGTCGTAAAAGAGCCAGGGAGAAGAGTCTGAGTGGAAGCAGCAGCCCCGAGATATAGTAATTTTTATGTCGAAGAGAATATTTTTTTTCTAGATTATAAAATATGTTTTGGCGAGCACCGAAACTAAAAATTCAACGCGAATTAAGTTTGTATTAACCTTTTTTTCTTCGCTTTTTGTACAAATTCGTTTGATACAAAATTGTATCCAGTTTGTATCCAGTTTAATTTAATGTAAAGTAGAGAAAAAAATGAGTAAAAAAATTTGTTTTTACATTTTTGTTGATTAGCAACTAATCGTGCATGTTTTTATTAAAACGTTCCACTCTGACGTCATCGCACAGACACGCGCTGCTTCGCAGATCTGGCCAAATCGATTCGGTTTCCATAACAACAGGATGGTGATCCTGGAGAGGTAAAAGATGTAAAAATAAACGTGAAATTAATATTTTAAGTACGGTGACTTCAAGTATGCATGGAAAAATAATAACAATTTTAAAAATTACGCGCATTATTTCTTGTTTACAGGATTCCAAATTCAATTGAAAATTGCACGCAAAATATTTTTGACATCGGCACAGCGACCAACTGGCACACGTTTCAACGAAATATGCAAAGGATGACGAAACCAACGGATTCTGTTGCTCGCTTTCTCATTGGTGATGCAATTATGGGTGGCACTCATGCTTCGTGATGCTATTAAGGCCTTGCCGAGGCCCGTTGCAATCCTGTCGAGATGTAATTAGACCTATAGCGGCACGAGCAACGCAGGCTGTAGCAGAATGAGAACGGAAAGCTCTGCAGTGAACGCACGCTCGTCAAGACGCCGCATTTTAGATTGATTCCACTCGGTCGTGCCAACATGATGAAGGCAGGACACCCACGCGCGGAGAACGGCAATCCAGCCAACCGCAGGTGAGTAGAGCAATGTTCATCCTTCGGGAGAGGCAGCAAGTGATGTTGATCAATGTAAATTGCTCTTTATCTTTGCGCTCGGTGGATGTTAAATGCTGCGAAACGAAGACTGGAAAGGTTTAAGTTCAATTCTGATTTGGTGTTCACAATTGCATAACTAATTAGTACGCGTGGAAAAAGATAGATTTGTTTAAGTGAACGTAAATGTTTATTAAATGCTGCGTATGACTACAATAGAAAGCAATCAATGCAGCGAGGAATCGCCGAGTAGATCAGCTTTTGTGCGTCGCTCTTCAGGATCAAGCGCAATTTAGCGTAAATTGAAGTTGACAAATTAAGTTATCTCCGAGCAAAAAAAATATCGGCTTGAATTCATGCACGCCCAACTAATATACTTTGCTCGTTAACGAAGACAAAACACGAGAAATGCATTATTTAACCGACACAATACCACGAGATTAGAGTTGTTTTGAAGACGTTTTAAATTTTCGTACTTTTTAGGCGACGTCGCTCTTCGAGCAAACGAAGCGCGAAAGAGAGAACTTTACTCAGTCTGTCAGTTGCGTTGTGTATCCTCTGTTTTATTCTCTTCGTTCTTCTGTGCATTGGTAAATGACCTTTAAATGCGCGTATTTATTGCCACGTTCTCTACAAAGCATTTTTAATTACAGACTTAAATATTAAAAAAAGTGTTGATGACGTGTGCATGACCATGGAGTGCATAGAAGCAGCGTCCGATATGTTGACTAAACTGGATGCAACCGTTGATCCTTGCGATGATTTCTACCAATTTGCGTGCGGCAATTATTTGAAACATCACGTGGTTCCCGACGACCATTATGTACGATCCACTTTACAACAGATGCAAGAGGATGTTTACGTTGTGGTTAAGAGTACGTAAATCCCTTTTTATGAGATTTGTTTCATCTCTCTAAAATTTAATTACAATTTCAGAGTTAATTGAAGAATCGATTTTAGATACAGATAGTGAGACTACGGTCAAACTCAAAACGTTATATAATTCTTGCATGAACGAAAGTATGGCAAATTTCAAATAATATTACAGTCTATTTAACGATCTGGTGATATATCCGATTTTATCTCGTAGGCTTTTTAGATGATAGTAGTCCGTTGATTGATTTACTCACTGACTCTGAGCTGGGACGCTGGCCAATTTTAGAAAGTTCTCGCTTAAATTCCACTTCTCTCGATTTTGAATTCCTTTGGGCAAAACTGGCTATTTTTCAAGTGCAACCATTTGTAGACATTCACGTGTCCACCGATTACAGAAATGCTTCTTCTTACTTGATGCAAGTACGCGAAGAAAGAATGTGAGTAAATAACGATCACAATTTAACTCTACTTTATTCTTAGTTTTTTCGGGGAAGTCCAGCGATGGAGCGGGATATTTATCTTAACGGGAGTAATTGTGATTCCGCGAGACATTTACAATCATACGAACATCTCATCTTAAGCGCTGCCAGAGTGTTAGGCGGTGACTCGGAAATCGCTAAAGCAGATGCGAATGAGATCGTAGAATTCGAGAAGAAATTTGCAAATGTAAGACGATGTTTGTCGTTCGAAATGTCAGTTAAAACAAATTGTAAGTGTCATAGATTTCACAATCAAAGTGGTATCAGGAAGAAAATAATTCTACGGATGATACTGACATTTACAATAAATTAAATGTCGCGGATTTGCAGGAAGAAATTCCCGAAGTAAATTTTATTTAATGGAGTGATTTTTGTAAAATAATCATTCAATGGTTAAATCCATTTTCGGTTAATTTTAGATTAATTGGACGAAAATATTGGGACATATTTTTGATGCCTTAAATTTTGACATGGACAAGTCGTCTATGTATTTAATTGTTCATTGCCGTTCTTACTTGAGTGAACTTGTATCACTGCTGCAAGAAACTCCAGACAGGCAATGAATTAATTTTAAAATCATTCAGGACGTGATCGATTTTTTATTGACTGCATTTTTTTTTTCAATTTAGAGTAATATCAAATTATCTACTGTGGCGATTTATTCTTAAATACATGCCTTATTCCGATCGGGAACTACGACGTCTGTACACGGACTTTAGACGAGACGTTCCGCAACCCGGAGAAAGTCGTCCATTTTGCGCAAGGTGGAAAGAATGCGTTGCCATTGCTAGTGATGGAATGGGAATGGCTGTAGGAGCTTTATATGTGCAAAATGATCGGGGAGAGTTAGCGGAAAAACAGGTAAAAATCAAGTTATGCGCGTAAACCGCAATGACAAATTTGATGACATTCTTCTAAAGATTGAAGCGATGATCGAGTCTTTGAAGAAAGCATTTCGCAATGCGCTGGTTGCGCAGACGTGGTTGGATGCTGAAAGTCTACAAGCGTGCGACGAAAAAGTAAGTTATTACGAAGATTAAACTGTTCGTTGCTAATTCTTGTTCCTTTTAATTACAGTTAGATGCGATGGATAAAAAGGTTGGTTACCCAAAATTTATCTTGGATGAGAACACCCTAAACTACGACTACGAAGGAGTAAGTCGTATTTAAATTCACGCTCGACGTGAAATGCCTTAATTCGTTACCTTAAATTCTCAAAGTTGGAAGTTAAAGACGACCGCCTACTCAATAATGTCCTCAACATGAAACGATTCGAAGTACAAAAGGAACTTCTCAAACTAAAGCAACCGGTCAATAAAGACAGGTGAATTACTAGCGTACATAACCACAAAAAATTATTTCTGTCGTTATATTCGCCATCACTGCGTTACGCATCTTTCGCTTAATTTTTTTATTTGCTTCGGCACAAAGTGCTTCGTGTTTATTTCTTTCGTCTTCGCAGAGATTGGCTCATAATCCAACCTCTTATTGTCAATGCGTTCTATGTCCCTTCTTCAAACTGTCTGAGTGAGTAAAACTCAACCCTCACTTGTTCACTCTGTCTCTATTTAAAATCACACGATACAAGTTGACTATTGCAATCACAACTCGAGTCAACCTTAATAAATAATTAGTCGCACCAGAAAAGTAGTGGCACGGCAGCAAATGCTTATTTGTAACATCTGCTATCAATCGAGTTGCACTCGTTTGTGCTTTGAAAACCCCTTTGATTACTCTTGTGTTTCTCTCGTACAGAGATTGGTTGGGTTCACCTGTAGAAGTAAATGCGTTTTACCGACCAAATTTCAACGAAATCAGTGAGTAGTGATGTTAGACACATTCTTGTTTCTTAACTCTCACTTGGAAATCAAATGGGGAGGTTGTTGCACTGAGGAGAGCGACGTTAATTTCTTTTTTAAATCTTATTTTGTTCTATTTTTGTACTCTTGACTCAATCGTTAGCTGGCTTTTTGTTGTTTATTTCAGTTTTCCCCGCAGGAATTTTACGAAATCCGATTTTTAATCCGAAAAGACCGATGTAAGTGCAAAGTTACCAAAAAAAAAAACCGTGTTGACACGTGGCACGAATTGAATTTTTTTTTCTTAGGTATCTCAATTATGGGAGCGTTGGTGTGGTAATCGGCCACGAAATCACTCACGGTTTCGATAATCACGGTGAGAAATTGATTTTCCAATCTATTTCACGTGTCGATAAAATCCAGACTTTCCCAGGCAGACGTTTTGACAAATCGGGCAACCTAACTCAATGGTGGTCTCAAGAGACTATAGAAAAATTCAACAGACGCGCGTCATGTTTCGCTGAACAATATTCAAATTACCAACTCGGAGACAGCGGGCTCAACGTTAGTAACTAATTAATGTTTTAATGTATGCTAAACTGAAACAACGGATTAAAGCGCGGCTTCAAATTTGCATTTTATTCACACCGTTTAAAAGCCAAATTGTTTTTAGAAAAAATATATTTCCACGCTCCGTTAGGTAAATGGAAATGATACGTTGGGAGACAACATCTGCGACAACGTCGGTTTGCATCATGCCTACGAAGCCTATAAACAATGGGTCCGCAAACACGGGAGAGAGAACCGCCTACCAGGACTTAATTTCACCACGGAGCAACTATTCTTCATTAGTTACGCTCAGGTACGGTCACCGCAGTAGACAGGTATCAACGCGTTAAATTAAATTAAATTAACCCGCTCGATAGATTTGGTGCGAGGTTATTGGAAAGGAAGGATACGATAAATACGCGAAAGATATTCACAGTCCGGGTCAATACAGGTAAAAAAAAATTTTCGGTGAATTATGAATATACTGTAGTGTATTATCGAGTAAGAAGAAGGGCGATATTTTGCATTTATGTCGTTTCTTAGAACCACCGGTGTATTGAGCAATTCGAAAGAATTCGCCGAAGCGTTTCATTGTGCTTCGGGTTGCCCGATGAATCCGGAAAAAAAATGTTATTTGTGGGTGTCGCAGGGGGGTTCCGTGAATGATGATATTGCGCCAAATGTCACGTCAGTCGATTGATAATTCGATTTTGAGTTGACAAAAGCACCGCCTGAAGTAGGACTCGCTCGCGAGGCGCATTTGTAAATAACAAAATTATTTTGTGTATAATTCGGACAAAAGAGTAATAGGCACAGCCCACGAAAGAATTTCCTTCTACGTTTTTATTCACATCGACAGCTTGACAACTCTTTACGCAATAACAATTGCTTTAGAAATGTACGTTTCTACACGTAGCAACATCGTATTTGAAAAATAAACTAACCGTTATTACAAATACATTTTAAATAGAGTAAATAGAATAAGTTAGTTTTATGACGTGGTTTATATTCTCTTTTTCTCTCTACGAGAACTTAGAATTAAAGCCGAGCAAATTACTCTTATTAAAAATGACTTAACGCTTCTTCGTGTTTTGTAAAATCGTTTTCTCCCGAATCGACCGAATTCATTAAAAGAGTCGAGAAGATTAAGTCAACACGAGAGACGCTATTTCGCATCTCGACTAGGACACGATGAAAATTTTGGTTTTCCAATTAACTTTCTCTTCTTTGTGAAAAAGAATTCTACGGGTATTCTCACTAGAATGCAGCGTTGGGCTGAACCGACCGAAAAGGTTTAAATTTTTTAAATTTTGACGTTGTTACGGGAGGCAATTGGGAACAAGCTTGTTGGAAAGAAGCGACGTTTAATTCTTTATAAAAATTTCTATTTACGTAATCTTCAAAATTCCTGAGGGAGCAAATGAAATTTGAATTTGTTTGATTAAATTTATACTGAGAATGTCGGCACAGGGAAGCTCTTTTCGTCATGTCTTTCCCGTTATATACAATACGAACGTGCGGTACTCTTCTATCTGGTGAATTATACAGTTCCAAAATAAGTCGTGACGCGTAAGGAATTTTAGTTCCGTCGTAAAAGCCTAGTGCGGACATGACGGCAATCAAAGTGAGATCATGCGCTGAGAACACAATTACTCTGGGACTCTTCTTTTTTTCTCTGCGGTGTGTCATATCCGTCATTTTCTTCACCACGTCCGATAAAAATCCGTGAATCCTCAGTCGAGACGCCCGTCGATACAGCCCTAGATTAGCAGTCTGTTTTCCACTCCAATCCACGAATGCCATTAGATTACTGAGTTGGTCGACCGTGGCACAAACTCCATTCTTCTGACACGGCAACGGCTGTTGATGACACACGTACACCATAAGAGAATCGAAAAGGTTATCAGGTTGGCCGCCATCCTGGTCGCTCACGGTACCAGTCAACGACTTGAGGGAACGAATAAGCTCCTGCACAGCTGGATGAGACATCAAATGACTCCATTTCTCCTTGTGGACCAATTTTTCGATTTTTTCCACCACGGGACAATCGCAATATTTCCTCGCATTACAGAACGTAAATCCTGACCCTTTGTGAATATTATTCACTACTGGATAGGAAGGCAAAAATGTAAATAGCAAGGCCAACGCGCTTTGGTAGGTCCTGGGCACAGCGGTACTATATACTGAAACGTCGTCTAATAAAGACAAATCGCTAATTAAATGTAACTGCTTTACGTACACTTGTCGCAGCAAACGACCTAACTGTAACATTTGCAATAGTCCTTGGGATGATAATTGACCGAGCAAGCAAGAGCCCGTAAACGAAGGAAGCAGAGGAAAATTACGAAACGGATCACTTTTCACTCGCTCTTTCTCTTTCGATTTCATGAAATTTATGTAACGAACCAAGTCCGAATTTACCGATAAGTTGACCGCACAATTGACTAATGACTGGTTGACTAAATCGTGCAATGCACCGCGGTCGCCGTGGCGAGTAATTATGATCACACCTTCAAGCTGATCTCCCTTGGGACCTTTTCCTATTGGGAAATTAAACACCAACGTTATTATTGCGGTATTACTCTCTCTCTCTCTCTCTGGCTGCAATTTATCGCTTACCTTCCTGGCCTAAAGTGATCGTTTGAGGTAAGGAACAATATTTGATTGGTTTGCTTAATTTGTGGTGATTTATCGACAGAGCAAAATGATATTTGGCAGGTACGGGACGGACTTCGGGGAACTGAGGAATATAATCTTTGGTCCAATGACTCAGAAGAGCTGTTTTGAGAGAGAAAAAAAAAAAAGAGGACAAGAAAATTTAATTCTTTCTGTGTACACAGCAATTTGTTGAAATGTCTTTTCAGAGTTGACTCCAAAACTCACAGACGTAAAAAGGTAATGAGTAATAAAATGAAGATGGGATTTGAAATTGAGATCCATAAAATCCGTGGACTTTCTCGTCTTCACATTTACGAGACTTGAATTTTGAATTCCATTTCATGGGTGGAGGGATTTAGTCACCGGCTGTGTGTGATGGACCTATAACTGTCTCCCATTTTAGAGAGCACGTGTCATTTTCACATTTGTAAAAAATCATCACACGCTCGCCTATTTTTTCCTACGTTATTTCCCACCGTTTCATTTCATTATTCCAATTTCCTTTTCGCTTCTTATCCATCCGTTTACTTTTTTTTTGCCCGTCTCGCTGTTTTCATCCAATCTTTGCAGAGTTTTTTAATTTTAACAAAAACATCTCGATTTGTTATTTTTGAAGAAAAAAAACCCTTTAAATTTCTTTCTCCCAAATTTGACTGACAGTGACAATACGAAAAAGCATTAAGCGGAAAAAAAATATTCGAAAGGCAATCTCAAAGTAAATACTGTTTCAATTGACAAGCGAGTTTGCTTCTCTCGTTGATTTGGTGAAGACATTCCCCCCCGCGAGTCTTTCATGCAAATCATCCCACGATTGAAGGATGAACGCAATCGCAAAAAGTAGAAAAAAAAGGAGAAGACGAAAAAGAAAAAGATGAAAACGTAGCTTTCCCCCCTCTTTATCTCTCCTGTCGTATATTACTCGAAGCGCGAGTAGGAATGCCTCACAGACCACTTAATCACGTCCATTAACGATAATGCAGAAAAAAGGGAATTTATTGGAGGACAGAGAACGGAAGAGATGCTGTTTTCCCCTTCAGCGAATTCTGATGGAAAACTTAATGAGCGAACTAAAACTTCCTTTTTTTCTTTGTACTACATGCTTCGACCGGAGTGCACCGGCATTGATCACGATCGCGGAGATTGCTCCAACAGCCGTAACGCCACGGAATCTGAAAGTGACACGTGAGAATTGATGGCGCAGGTAGCGATACTCCGACGATGGAATAGAGAGCGTCGTTGGCCAAAGCCTTTAAGCGCAAACACACGTGCTTAGCTGTGATAACAAAACTGGTCGCGTGTGCTTTACTGTCGCAGTACGGTAATTTGTTGAGAGTGGCTAATGAATAGCAAAGACCGCAGTGTTGGTCGAGAAAACAAAAGGGGACTAGAGAAAACAAAAAATTCTCTCAAGTAGTGGATTAAAGCTAAGGGATGGCGTGATGAAATTAAGACGTAATATTTTTGCGCGTACTAATGCGAGTAAATATATCGAGCGAAGGTGAAATTTATAAGTTAATGCAACGAGTAGATAAAGGGTAAAATATTGGCTAACGTTTACGTCCAAAAATGGAATTTTTAACCAGATGGTAATAAATACAATAAGCTTTCGTAAGCGTAAAGCGAGAGTGCGCGGTTTAAAATTTATTGCCCTTCCAGGGAGCGCGCTGACTTTTTTCGGTACCGGGAAACTTGCCTATTTTATTTTATTTTTTTCATTTTTTGCTTTTTCCAACCCAACGTTCATCGCTCAACATCACGTCGTGTAATTCCGAGGGCCAAACTGCACCGAACACAGATTTAGCATTTTGTGCAAGAACCAGTGCAGATGGAAATTTACCACGCACAATGCACCACCTGGTGCTCGTACGAGGAAACGGCTGGACGGTTACCTTTTAACTCTACGTAGCCTCAAATACGATGCAGTCGACGGAAATTACACCAAATACGGTTTACGGAAATACGCTGAATGTCACTCGACCTCGTTCAATCTCCAACAGCGAGTAAACGGCGTCTTTTCGCAGACTGCGCTTCGCTCTTACGACTTAAGTTTAACGGTAAACACCACAATTAGACGCCAACTCACCGAAAATGATGGTGCCGACTCCCCATAGAAAAACCAGGTAGCAGAATAACGCTTTATGACGGCTGAAGTACTTGAGCAATGTTTGTAACATCCACGTAGTTGCCATGGTAACAACATCAGTTTACGGTACGTTAATCGGGACGAGGCATGTCTGAAAATGAGCCAGAAAAAATAAAATCAACAACGACGTCCAATTTTGGTTAAAAAGTAAATATCGATTTATCTTCTAAACACGAAAACCCTTTCGTTGGAAAAAGTTTACATGTAGACAACGGATTTTTCTTTTTAAAGTACAAACGCCTGTTGGGTGCTTGATTTTATCGAGCATGTAGCGACGCAAAAACATGGAAAAAGAGATGGAGAAAAAAAATAAAATGAAAAAAAAGCACGTAGAAAACCAAGACGGATGACTGAAAGTCTAAGCCTGGAGATAAAACAGTTTCCAGCTTCACTATGTGTTCCCTAATGGAATTTCGAAGTGAGAAAGGACTCGTGAGATCAATATGCAGCGTGCGTTTCAGTGATGAACTCTGCTCCAATGCCAAACTGAATGCAATCAGTACGCAATAAACTAACCTAACTAGCAATACATACGCTGGGAAAACAAAAATAAAAACAAAATTAAAAATTAAAAAATGAAAATTTTTCCACGTTTGTTTTATTTTTTCCAGTTTTTTGCATCGCAGTTATTTTAATTGGATCCAAGCCAAATGAGCGTGCGAGACTGATTTTATAGATATTTTAAAGCCCTCTTCCTGTTGTTAAAATTTGAGTCTATCGATTTAGATTACACTAATTCTGATTGAAAATTACGTCAAGAAGCTTTTCAACAAGCGCGGAATATTTACTCATACTTTAATCATACGAGACAGGTCGTTGTGCACTTTTCGAGCATTAAAAAAAGACTAAGAAGAAAAGAAATAAATCAATAAGGTCAAAAAAATAACCGACGATGAGAAGAGGGCACAGTGGGATTTGCACCCGAACTTACGAGTCAGCCGGGTTCTTTAAAATTAATGAAATAGCGTATTACCACCACGAATGAGAGTGCGATATCTGAAGACTACTTTTTTATCATTGAAAACTAGACACGTATTTTATTTCTGTTGTTCGCTTCCAATAAAATGTATCGTTAAAACGTTCGATTGTATTGAAGAAATAAAATACGCGTGCGTTTAATGTCGACGTTTCGCCATCAAAATAGCGGTGAATTCGCAACGTAAAATAATTATATAGATATGGAAGCGAGCAGTCGAGCGTCAATGGCATTTAATAAATGTAACGTTTTAAAAATTGCTGGTCTGTGGAAAACGTTATGTCGAATGGAATATTTTTTTATGGCTGATAATTTCGCGTCAACCTCGATTCAGTGTATTAGTCTCGAACTCCCTTAAGTAGATTACAGCATTTTTCCATCGTCAATTTCGCCTTATGTTTATATTAAGGGAATGAATAAAAAACAAAATAAATGTCATATTACCACGAAGATTCTCAGATTTCTGAGAACGAAAAAATGGTTACTAACATTTTAACAAGATTAAGCAGAAAGATATAAAAATTTTTGCTTCGCTATTCCAGCTCGTTTCGAGTATAAACTTTACTTTTTAAAAACATAATATTGCAATTTACATGCATTAAAACCACCGCTTAAAAAAATTAATTTCTTAAAGTCAACTCACAAAATAATTTATTAATTATTCGATTAATTTTAAATTCCGTTTCGAAAAATAAACATTAAATTAAACACGGATAATTAAATCCACCGACAGCGATTAAAACAGACCGAGCATAAACCCCAATATTTTACCACGCAATATTTGATTCGTTATTTACTACAACAGCTTTACGGTAAATGACAAAACTTACCTCGTTGTGTAAAAATACACGTCTGCATCTCATCAGAATCGCGCTTCGCTAGTCGAGCTGTTGAGCATCTGGTGACTGGCGCCTCGAGTGCCTTCGCTCGGCGGCTGCTCGTGGGCGGTGAGCGAAACTATCAGCATCCGAGATCATTCTGCGAATAAACCGATATACAACCACCAACACGAGAAAGGCTCGGAGAACGACTTTCGACGCGCCGCCACTTGTATTTAGTGCACTGGGAAGTAAAGGTATCGACGAAATTAATTTACGGTATTGCGAGATTTTTTTGTACAGGTGTGATATGAAATAAATTGGAGATAATTAGATTTGTTGTTAATATAGTTGATGTGATTGTATTAGGTTACGTTACGGAAATGTCTCGCTTCGCAGCGTTGTTTTTAGTTCGCGTGGTGGCGACATCTTTCGTCGCGTTTTAACAACTGAATGGGTCGTTTGGGAACCACGTTTGAACTGGTTTGAAAATCTAGTTATCGCCGCCGTTTGCTATCAGATAAGTATAGAATTTTTAAAAAAATGTGGTAAAAGTAACGTCTGTATCATATTCATTTCATAGTAAATCTTAGTAGATATACTCAGTACTTAAATCAATATTTTATGTTATAAAAAGATATCAGATTGACTATTTCTTTAAATATTTTAATTTGTCATAAATGAATAATTTCTATTTACACTTCAGACAATTGAAGACACGTTTTACACCTGACCAAAAAAATACTTTGTCGTCATTAAAAAATTGAAGACTCTTGCTTTGTAGTTTTAAAAACTTACAAAACAAATGGCAAATATTTCACTTGGCAGTTTAATTTACAACTTAGTATGTAGCTCACCTAGACATAAAAAGCTTTGTAAGAAAATTCTGTGGAAAAAAACAAAATATACATTTTAACGAGCTTGCGTCGAAAAAGTTTCGAGCTAGCTGTCACATAAGCAATAAAAAATTTCGAAATCATACACTAGAAAAATTTCGTTTTCGTGACACGTAAACACGGCTTTATACGAAGCCTCAGCAATATAGTGGTGCAATAACAGCCATGCATCGTTGAAACCCTCTTCGTGTTCTCAAAACCAATCACAAAAACATAATTATTAGATATTATACACTTTGTAAACAACTGTCAAAGACTATCGCAATCGAAGATTTTTTGAATTTATCAAACAAAACAAGTTATCGACGAATTTTTAGACTTTTATCAAACAAAACAGGTTATTGTGTGAAGGGAGAAAGTAGTGAGCGGTTGATAAAAAAATAAACTAGCCAGGTATTGACGCTTTGCTCAAAAAAGATAGCATATCAGATAACGAATGAAATTTAATAAACTGCAGTAGTTGACACCGAAGAAAAATCTAGATTATGGTAAATAGACGTTAAAAATTTGCTTCGATATGAGAATTTTATCCGTGAATTTTTGCGACGTTGATTTCGTTTACCGGAAAAAAACAGTAAAATAAAAAAAATTCTTGAGGAAAACTTGTTAGCAGGGAATTAACCCCGCGAATAGCGCTAAAAATAGCCGGACAATGTATAGATCGGTCAAGGTCAAAGAAAATATTGGATTTACTTCAATATAATTATCTCGAATCATTAAAACGACACGTGTAAGTGATATTTTTTAACCACGAAACTTAAATACAACCCTGATATTTATAATTTTACGCGATTGGAATCCAATAGTACAAAATAATACGCGTATTACCGCACGTAGCTTCGCGATAAACAACTCTTCACGTGCACAAAAATCATTCAGCCAATGGTAGAACGGGACAAGCTCAACGATAATCCCAGGTTCCACCAATCAGATTCGGAGTCACGTGCAACGATGAGCAACACCATATTGTGGACTTTAGTCACTGACTAGAGCGAAACGTTCAATTTATATCGTTAGTTCAGTTTCCGTGTACATTGTTCAAGGAGATTTCTCGCAGGACGTTATCTCGTATGTCTCAGTGCGACTCACTAAATCATCTAATAGCAGGAGGGTAAGCGCATTCCTTAAATCGAAGAGAATGTTAAGTAAGGATTATAATGCGAGTTAGAACAATAATCCGTATCAAAAAAAATAAATCCCCTGTTGGAAGATGTTAAATAACCATAACATTCTATGTATTTATCTCGATTGCATTGAATCGGTTGTTGGTATGAATTGTGAATTCAAGCTTTTGCGTTGTGTTTATGGTCATTTTTTAAAAATGGAGTATTGATTTCTGTTTTTTCTTTCTTTTGTTTTTTAGTGTGGGAGGTACGGCAGGTGCAATCGCAACCTGTCCGCTCGAAGTAGTTAAAACGAGACTTCAATCGACTGTAGCTACATTTAATAATGTCTGCTTACACGCACCGCCAGCTCATTCTTCCCAACCGATCGTCGATTTCCATACTTTTACATCACGTCCGCCAGTTCTCATAATAACAAATGCAGGAATTCCTCCAGAACAAGCCGCGATCAAACCCCCATTTCGAATGAGTATTTGGGGATGTCTCAAGTACGTTCGCATAAAAGAATTTTCAATTTCGTTAAGAAGGTTAAAAAAAAAGAAGGTTTTAAGTTTTAAGTAACGCCAATGGAATGTCAAATCAGTGTAATTTGACCATTCGTGATAAAAACTTCATTGATGTTAGGCATCAGTTACTCACGAGTTTTAAATTAACTTTTGATAATCTTGTCGTGGCATAATTTTAATTAAAATTTCATAAAGTAAATTTATTAATGAAAGTTAATGAAAATTTTATTTGCAGGTACATCGTAGAAAATGAAGGCGCTAAAGCCTTATTTAAAGGACTCGGACCTAATTTGGTCGGTGTGGCTCCGTCGAGGTATTTTTCCCAAAAATAATATTTATGTTCTACTTGCTAATTTTTGTTATTCTTTAGGGCTATTTACTTTTGTACATATTCGAGGGCCAAACAGTTTTTCAACAAGTCTTTCTCGCCAGACACGCCTATTGTTCACATGTGCTCGGCAGTTTGTGCAGGTAAACAATTCGACGAAAAACAAAAATTTACAGACGTCATAGCTACGCAAACATGGT
>JAQIWS010000637.1:0-17972 GCA_034696085.1 Stigmatogaster subterranea | reverse complement strand
TATAATAGTAAACAGCCCGCGTTGCCCGTGTAAAAATATCCTTTAGATGTTGATGAAAAAATATTTACTCTTGTCACAGTGGGTTCGCTCGCAACTCAGCCACAATGACGTTAAAATGAGGGTGCAGGAATCGATGGCACATTTGTCCACTCGAAAGAGGAACGGTGTGCCGCAATAGTTTTTTGCGGCAATCTCATGATTAATGTTATTTATTCTTTGGTAAAAGTTTTGCGAACGTTCCAAACACAAAAAGTGCAAGTTGGGAGAAGTGAAGCGTGTGGTTTTAGAATTGCGTCGGGAAAACAAATAAATCAATGCCGACGAATGAAAGAATGGAAGAAAGAAGCTTTTATTAAATTATTTACGGTTTTTCCCCCTTTACACGTGCAAACAAAATTGGTCTAATAACCATTTAACTTGACGTTGTTTTTAAAGGGATTCGCGCCTCGCGGTACTGTTCTTTCACAACGCGAAACTGCTTGGGAAAATTTGTTAGAAGCTGTCAAATTTTCCGGTCCATTTACGCTAAATCCCTTAGAATATGCCGTAATATCAGAATTTCATAAAAATTACCCTTCGGTATCCGCTAGAAGCAGGAAAACCGCGAAACCAAAAGTGGAGGTACTCGGTTTGTGTTCTTTTAATTTTGTGCGCTTTTAAATTAAGTCGATGTTCTAATTTAGATGCAAATGGACGAGGCCACCGAGCGATTTGGAATCGTGACTCAAGATCAAAACAAATCATGGGCCAAAGCACAAAATGCAAAATCTCGCTCCATGGATAACGACTGGGAAATTTTAGAGAATTTAAAAGAAAGTGGTCACTTGATAGTGCGAGATGAACCCATTCCTCAACATTTTTCCATTTCGGAATATTTTTGCGGCGAGCCATGTAAGAGAAAAATATTTTCGTTTTAGTTAATTTGCACTTTAGTTATTTTTAACGCTATTTGTATTCGTGTTATTTACGCACACGTGTCTTTATATCATTAGCAATTAGCTACTCCCGGGTGATTTTTGAGTCAGTTGATGGCGCAAATCTATTCAATGCTCAATCATTGCGTTCCATGTGTTCAATTGACAACTCTCAACTTAGATCTGTCGACGAATTTGACGAATTGTGCGTTACCACGGTTCACATGAAATGTTGCCCCAGTTGGTCGCTGAGCAATTACGTAGCGTCACTGACAAACAAAACTAATTGCAACACCATTTCCGATGAAGATGTCAAAGTGGTACTGGAAATACTGAAAACATGTTCGAAATTTTATAACAACTTTCAATTGAAATCAGACTGTCACGAAAATGAAGGAACGTGTCCTGGAATTCCTCCCAAATGTATCTTTCACAATGCAGTTTATACCATTCTGCATTATTTAACTGACATTGATTTCCTCAATGAACTCGACCCGAACAACACCCACTTAACCTACGCCATGTCTTTTCTACCAGTGGCCTGTTCCGCCAAAACTATGCCTTATTTTCGTGCATTAGAAACCAAAGATTTATCCAACGATGTGACAAAAGTCGTTGCCATGAACATGGGACTCAAATATGCGTTGTTCGATGAATATTTGGTACATGACACAGTATACGTAGGTGTCGCCGGAGTCCTCATTTTTCTACTGATGTGGATGTATACCAGTTCTCTGCTGATCACCATCATGACGGTGCTTGCCATTGTTTTCTCTGTAGGAATTGCGTATTTTCTGTACACGTTTGTCTTCAGGATCAAGTTCTTCCCGTTCATGAATTTGCTGACGTCAGTTATAATCATTGGTAGAGTTGACGATAAATTATAAATGAAGCTTATTTATTTATTTAATGTTATTTGTATTGCAGGAATCGGTGCGGACGACGCCTTTATTTATTGCAAAGTGTGGTCGTGCGCAAAATCAGAGAAAAACAACGGCACCTTAGTCAAGTTAGTGAATGACACGTTGAAACACGCAACGATGTCTATGTTGGTCACTAGTTTGACTACAGCCACAGCTTTTTACGCCAGCTACGTGAGCAGCATCACGGCAATTCAATGTTTCAGGTTTTTCTTTTTATTCATCAGCTTTACAATGCGCAAAAAAATTCTATTCAAATAATTCCCTTCATTCCAATCCTTTTCTTTTTCTTTTCCATAGTTTATTCGCAGGTACAACTATATTGGCTAATTTCTTGTTGATGGTCACGTGGCTTCCAGCGACTATTGTAATAGCAGAGCGATGGTGTTCGTCCAACTGCTGCATCTGCATCCCTCCATTCGGTCTGTACGCGCCTCCACTGCAGCGATACGTTTGCTGCTCTAAAATATGCAATTCTCTGTGGAAATTGCACTATCATTTCAATGACTGGGCGAGAATATTTTTTGAAAAGATTCTTCCGTGTATCGTTATCAAGCCTCGTTTTGAGTGGATTGTCTCGTTGGGCGCAATAGTTATTTGCAGTGTGATTGTTATTTTTTATTATCCCGGTTTGCATCTTCCTGATTCAAAAGAATTCCAAATATTCTCGTCAGATCACCCTTTCGAGATATACGATTTACGCCTCAAGAATCAATTCTGGTTTGAGAGGTTTCACAATGCGGACGTAATGTCCAAGTTGCCTTTGACAGTCGTGTGGGGTGTTAAACCAGTCGATAACGGCGACTATATGGACCCTCTGAGTAAGGGTACTTTGGTCGTTGACGAAACTTTCAACGTTGCTGCACCGAAATCCCAAAAGTGGCTCTTGGAATTTTGCCACGATTTGCGTCGACAGCCATTTTACAATTCGACATTCGGTCCACTTTTACCAAACTGTTTTATCGAAACGTTTAAATCGTGGATGAACAGACGATGCGTCGATCCGAGCAACGAACGGAATCGAACTCCGTGTTGCGAGTTATCACCATTTCCCTACTCTGAACATGTCTTCTACACTTGTATTGATCAGGCGGTAAAAGCACTTTACGAAACCCCTGCGATGTATAACTTCCCAGGTATCGCGGGACCTCGATTTTCGAAAACTACGGGTAAGATCCAAGCCGTGGTGATCGAATATGACAGTAATCAATCGTTTTCCCTATCTTACTCCGAAATTAACAAATTCGTGAACAGTGTAGAGAGTTGGATAAATGCAAAATTAAGAACAGCGCCACCCGAAATGAAAAACGGTTGGTTTATCAGTTATTTAGCAGTGTACGATCTACAAAAATCTCTTCTGTACGGAACTCTCGAAGCCATTACAGTCGCATTAGCGATTTCATTCGTTGTTGTCTTCGTGACCACGTTAAATATTCTTATCAGTGCCTATGCCATTATCACCATTGCCAGCATAATTTGCGTCACCATCGCTAGTCTCGTGTTATTGGGTTGGAAGATGAATGTTCTCGAATCGATCGCCGCCACGGTGGCCATCGGACTTGCGGTAGACTTTACGCTGCATTACGGTGTCGTATACAAACTATCTCCCGAAGATGACCGCGAGTCGTCGGTGATATTTTCGCTGTCTCGAATGGGGAGTCCAATTGCAATGGCCACCTTTACAACCCTTTTGGCGGGCGCGTGCATGACTCCGTCGTCAGTACTAAGCTACACACAAATTGGAACTTTTATTATGCTCATAATGACCATTAGTTGGGTTTATTCAACTTTTTTTTTTCAATCGATCCTTCGCGTAATAGGACCCGAGAAGAATAGTTGTCAGTTGCATTATCCTTCCGTCGACTGCTGTAAGGGGGGTTCAAATGTACACGTCGACAAAACCGTGTACAATTATGCTGTGTCCGAGTCCACTTTATCGACTTCGAGCACCAGTTATCCAAATCAAACAAATGCAAATGAGAGTCACGAATTGGAGCCGTTGACATTGAGATATGATCGGCCTTCCTGCTCCAGTCAGAAATTCGCCAGACACAAAATGCACTCTAAAAATCAGCGACATAGGTCCGGGAGTTTGTCGGTGACTTTTTCAGATACAAATTCCAGCCTGTCAGCGTTAGTTTCTGTGTCTCCGAGAAAAATCAGTTTGCCCACGGGCACTATTGATCTCAGCCCGAGACACGTTCTAGACGCGGTGAGCTCGACAACTGTCGTTTTCTCGGACGAAGACCGTGACCCCGTCAATACTCCACAAACATCAGTGTCGTTTGATTCCAAAGAAGTATCGAGTTTAACATAAAAAATATGGATATTAAAACGAACTCGTTTATTTTGCTTTTTACATTCTACCAGAGTTTTCCAGAACAGAACTATTAAACAGAATTTATTAGAATGTAGAATATTTTTTAAATAATTTTGTATTATTTCGTACTTTTGTACTTATCGCACTTCATTCTCTCTAACGCTCAATTTTTAATTGATCGCGATTGCCGGAGCATTCATTTCGTGGTGACAAAATAAAATATCAAGACTAGTTAGTATGACAGTTAGTGAAATCAGTGTGGAACATTGAATATTACATCCCTTATTATATTACTCGTATACTTACTCTGTAAGTTAGGTAGATTTTGGAAATCTATTCAGGGATATAACTTATCAACCATGGTTCAAGTTGGACTCAAATAAAAGGTATACTGTGTGAGAATTTCTTGTTTTCGCTACTTATGGTAGGTGATTAACTACTGCCTACTCGTAGCTCTCAATTATTAATAAATCGTAGAATAAATTAAATGTTATTGTTTTTTTTTATACTTAACACCGTGGACCTATAAATAATAATAACAATCCGAAAATCATAATAGAGAATGATTTAATTCAAAGAAATTTAAAAGTTGTGATATGTACAAACTCTCAAAATAAAAATACAATTTTTGTTTTAACTTACAAGGCTACTGTATTGTGTACATTAAACATATACTATACCTATAATATAATACTACAACCAATCTTATTTAACTGTGTGATTGTAAAAAGCTTCTGTGAAACAACTAAGGCACAATTTTTATATTGGTATAATAGCTGCCACAGCTGAATTTTTCAATTATTGTACAGTCTACTTGTGACTTGAGAACAATATCCACTGCATCTATATAATTTTTATTATAAACAACCAAAAATTAAAATAAAGTAAAATCCACTTATAAATTATAAGACCTTATCACAGTGAAGATATGTTGTGAAGAATAATGGATTAAATATTAGCTGGAATATGATTTTATGTTAAATTTAACAAAAAGAAAAATTTGTACTACTTTTTGTTTACTTTTGTGCAAAGGTTATTTTTACTCAATTTACAAGAATGAGTCTAAGATGTCATAAATGTGGGAATTACGTGACAGCTACGGTAGTTTAATGACTACTTACTTGGTTTAATAGCAAAGATTATCACACTTGAATTATTCTCATTGTCTCGACTGAACTAAATTGGGAATAAATTTCCCACGATAAAATACTCTTAAGTTACAAGATGGAAAACTGCTACAACAATTTGCATTCTTTCAACCGGAATTACACGTCTAACAATTTTTTATATTTTTATTTTTATATCTCTCAGAGTGAAAAATTTAACAAATAAAGAAGCATTCTGAACAACTTTTCTATTCTTTCTCTTTACAATTTCTTTTTTTTTTTTGGAGTTTGTGAATTTTTAATTCTTACACGTGAACAAAAACATGTTCAACAACCCTCTCAACTAAGATTGAAAGCTGCCTTTTTTTTCTTTTTTTTTTACAGAAAAGTTTGTTTGAAAACTGTTGTTGACAAAAATTGTTTATAAAAAAATTTTCTTAAAAAGTAAAGCAGATATAAATCTAAGTTTTTTAGAAATAGCGTTGAAATATGGGAATTATTATTGTGACGATTAAAATTTTTAGTATAAGATATTTAATATCTTAGATTTCGGTTCTGGAATGCAATAAATAAATCAATTCAAAATCCATTACCAAAAAACTCTTTGGAATCGTGTAAACTTTGAGAGGGAAGAAAAAAATAAATAAAAAAATTGTCCTCTTTTTCTGGGCCTTATAGGTGAGGTTACAAAATCAGTTTTTTTGGTTACATACCATTAACTGCTTCCTATTTTTTGGACTGATTAGAAGGAATTTTATGTTAACTATCTCAAAACCCGTTGATCCTTCCATCCCTGGATTACTGACTAGAAATTTCTGACGTAGGAATGAGCATTAGAGTCTCGCTTTAGAGAATAGCACAAGCGGTCCCTTTCTCTTCAACCCCGTTGACCATTTTGGCGAAACAAATTGCTTGCATCCACTTATTCCTTCCTATTTCGTCATCTGCTTGCAAATAATATATTCTTTTCCCTGTGCGTGGCTGCACTGAGAATGCGTGTAATTTACTGTCCATGTTTGATTCGAGAATGCGGGCACCTTCGAGTGAAATTTTCTTGGTGATATCCTACACAAATTAAAAATCGCAAAGAGAAAATTTGTTCTAGTTAAATGCATCTAAAACGATTAGCTACAAATTAATTTTAACCTTGTCCGAGTTGCCGTATCTGAGCAAATTCTTGTCCACTAGAAACCAGTGCTTCCTCCATTTCTGAGAGAAACGAGCTCGCTTATTGAGCCATCCACACGCTTGCTCTTGAGAATGCTTCGGAACTGGACTCGAACTTAATACTACAGCTTGCGATGTTTGACCATCCAAGCTGCTTCCATTACCGGAGATATTTGCTTGTACTTCAGGCGCCATATTCCTATATTGCAGCCTCCAACCAGCCTATTCAAAATAACATCAATTATCTTTTTAACAAATAGCATTTTTCTACGTGATTGAAGAAATCAGCATTCATTTTGTCATTAAAAACAAATATCGTTGTAGAAATTTATTACATTTAATGATATAGTTAGGATTACAACTAATACTACAATCTTAAATTGGGACTCGGCTTGAGTGTACAAGCGGAGTCACGTGCTGCTCAACCGGAAATAAGTTCATTCTGATGCGCGCGGTGGCGCCATCAGTTTAGAGCCGAGAAAACGTAAGAAGGTGGTCGCCAAAATACATCGAGTGTTGGACGGCTACGCACTGAAGTTGATCAGTAGTGATTCCGCGATGGATGGACTCGGGGGTGGCGGGGAAATCACCTTCTTGTTGCAGGTGGGCCTAATACGCGACTCCGTCACCGTCGATACCACCGACCTCACCTTCAAGGCCCTGAAGGATGTTGCTTCGGAGTTTATCAACAAAAAGGTAAAAAAACGTTTGTAAAATTAATTTAGTACGTGTTTAATAACCAAACAGATTAAAGTAATTTAATTTACGAACGATCGATAAGTTTGTCCAAGACTTCAAGGTTAGTGATGGTCGGTGGCAGCCTTTCGCGGGGAAGTATTAGACAGTCGAATCATTTACTGTCGGCTGAATTTGCTGTGGCTTAGGATTTCATTTCTCTCCTTTTTTTTTTGTTCACGAATTTTCTGCTTGAAGGTCACGCTTGGCTACCGTTGACGGAGTTCTGCTTTTTTCTCGCACCTCTCGCTCAATGTTCGGGGGAACAGTGACAGTTTGACATCGTATTGTCCCACGATAGTAATTCCGAGTCGCGAGTAATAAAAAAGTGAAAGCTTTTCCTCTTAGCGACTGGCGTAAAAATCAGGCAGGAAAGAGCGAGGCGTAGGCAGCGAGAACGGCAAAACTAAACAGTGGCAAGTGCTTTAGCGAGAAGCGAAGCAGAGGGTTTTCCAATCATCTTTATGTAACACAATTACTATGCTATCCAGAGGGCAAGGTTGCGCTACGATGCAAGAAAAGTTGAATATATTATCCAACACAAAGTAGCGAGTTAGAAACCTGGTTGAATGGCAAACTTATCGATGGAAAGGATAAATACACACAACACAAATATGCTATTTTGCGATTATCGTCCGTGCAGATCAACGTCATCAAACACCGAGTAATATGACTACGTCGGGGCAGACGCGTTTTATCTTCTAATTTCGACTTGATAATAATCCTTTTTTTTAATTGCCTGATCATTAATTTAATGTGTCTATTTTCTCTTCACTAGTTATAAACTAATGTAACGAATTACAACGTTATTTTTAAACGTCGATAAAAAATATTTTTTTACACGAGGGTGTGGAGAATGAAGGTAATAACAGAGTTTGTTCTTTTGGTGTTTTTTTTCCTCGTTTACTTGTGCCTGACTTGGTTTGGGTTAGGGTCAAGGCCAGTATAGTACATTGTCCTTTGCATGTTTGTATATATGTATATTTTTTCTTTTTATGTTCCGTGCTCGCCTCGTTTTTTACATCGTTAATCAAGCAAAATTAAATTCTGCTCTAAAAATTTCCTCGCAAACACAATAAACGAGCGTGCACGTAGTGCAACTTTTATTCAATTTTTCGTGTTTGTATTTTTTTTTTTTCGTTTTTTTTTCGTTTTAATGATTGGATTTATTTTCTTTTGACCGTCAGCTCAGAAAATTCCCCCACCAACTTCCTCGGGGAAAATGTAAGGAAAAGAATATGGAGGGATAATGGAATCATAATTGTATCGTCAAACTGATAGCTGCATCGATAAGTAACCGTCTCTTTAGGCAGTCAGAGACACACTTCGATCGTTTTTTTACTTGATAAATTTGTTTTGACACTTGGGTGCTCCACTCCCATGGGCTAGTACGTAATTTTATAAACTAGTCCTTGTTACAGCATTAGCATAAGCTGCTCAAATTCGATTGGAAATAACGAGATAAATTGGGTTAAAAGCCAGTTTAAAAAATTTTTCAAGTTAAGAATAGCAATTTTTTAAATTTTAAATTTTTTCAGTTTTGTAAACCATTCGAAGAATTTACGACGTGCTTTCATTATCTATTTTTATTATACTCATTTGGGATGCGATATCGTTGTAATCACCATATTATAATCTTTATTTTCCTTTATATTTTTTTTTATAAATTATCATTTCTATGTTAACCCGTAGTGATAACTTGGAGGAAAGTGTGTTGTGCCAGATTAACGTTTGATATTTATTAGGTTGGTGGGGCAATAGCTTTATAAGCAGGCTTGTTTGTGGTAAGGGGTAATTTATGGATTTTTTATGTTAATTATTGGGCGAGTCGTGTCTTATATATTTTCTTCGTATGTCACTCCGGAAATTAAAGAGGTGTTACACTTAACTGCGTAGGTGGAGGACTATTTTGGATGAAAAAATAATGTTACACGGCGCGTTATTATCGCGGTTCGATTGATAGTAATGAGGGTAACCAGAAATGTCGATGCGATACAGCAGCCGCGAGAAACAAGTACAGTATCAGTCGTGCTTGATATACGAGTTCAGTAATTTAACCTCTTACGTAACCATTTTGCTGTCGGCTGATCAACTTTTATACGCGAGAATTCGCGCTTGTACTTTTGATAGATATTATTCTGAGTGAGTGCTGTGTAAATTGCTGTAATTTATTCCTTGATTGGATATGATGACAAAATTAGGGGGAGGGGTGTTAGTGGTTAGCAATTTCCTGCTTTTTTATACCCTCTCCCTACTTTCTCCCTATCTGGGAGGAGTTTTTTTTTGTGGGTGTTTCAATGATTTGACATTTTTTGAATCTAGGAAAAAACCTCTCCTTTTTTTTTCTTCTTATTTTTGGCATGCCCACTTACTTTTGGATTTCAAAAAGAAAAATGATAACAAAATAAGAAAAGGAAATAACTTTGGTTTGTATTTTTAGTCTTTGTATATATTTTTTTTTTTCCCGATTTGATATAAACTATGTCAATAACAGACGATTTAAAAAAGTAAAAATGTGAGGTTTACGAAAGTTGCGCAAAATTTCACGCAGGTGAACATTGAGTCGTAATATTGAGGGCAAAAAGAGAATTAGTTTTGCAATCTACAAATTAGAAGCGAGAAGAAAGTGAGCCGCAACTCAACGCGTTATCTCGATTTTTTTTCTTCTCTTTTTCTCTTTTTTTTTTTTTTTTTTCACTTCGTCGATGCTGTAAAAAACATTGGTAGTAATAAAATAATTTATTAGCAAGAAGTGTTTATTTCTTATATATATATACTTCTATTTTTCTTTATGTTCTCTTTTGAAACCGCAGTTAACGCAATGTTTATTTAGTTCTACTTGACGCGTGAAATCTTAATCCGAAACTTTTGTTTCCTTTTCTATTTTATTTCCTAAGATTAACGGTGAAGGGGCTTCGGCACAAGGAAGGTCATCCGTTTGACTAAGAGTGCGTTCACCTGGTTAAATTCCTGAAATTTTTTTCTGTTCTCGACCGACACAAAACGGGTTTCTCCTTTGCAACGCTTCAGCTGAGATTGCGTTTGTGTTACAAAAACATGGAGGGGGAGAAATAGAAAAAGACTACAGTAGATCTATCTCTTTGGAATTTCGAGATAATTACGCTTTAAAGTGATTTGTTTCACTTTATAGATAAATGTAGTTATAATTATATTTTCTTAGAAAATGTAACCATTACAGGATATGTTTTATTTTTAAAGTAGCAACACAAGTATGATTTAAATCGTCCAATTGATGGCATATTATCAACTATGCAATTGACATAAATGTTAGAAAATTGTACTGTAGAGTCTGCAATGACGTCATTCGTGGCAATTACGATCACTCGCTAACGTCATGTTTGCTGTATTGGTGGCCTACAATTTTTACTATTCTCTTCACGATAGTTTATGTTCATAAAATTTGATACTGAGTAGTTTTTTTTTTGTGGGGGTTTTGTTTACAGGAGCGTAGTTAAGTAATAATATTTGGTTCGATAACAAAATTGTTTTTGAGGAAAATATTTCTAATATCCTGTGCGTGATTATTAAATTTTTGAGAAGTGAGGTAGTTGAATCATCACTTAAAATGAGTAATGTTAGCGGTTGAGGTTTTGTTATGGAAATTGAAGAGTGAAATCGAATCTTTTGTTTATTCAGGCATTCTTAGGAACCGTTATTTGTTTTATTTAAAATTTATTTTGTCCGGAACGATTTCGAGCTTTAGATAATTAGGAGTCGTGGTGATGCTAATTGAATTGTACAAGTTAGATTACTCGTAGCGAAGCTTATAATGATCTAACGTTGTTTTGCATCACCGTTATCGAAGTTTGCCGTTCGTTAATGAGTGCGAATCTGAAATTCGAATCGCAGTTTTGGCGCAGCCAATTGACAACAAATCTCAATTGATGCGCGACGCAGCAGAGCAGTTTGCTTTTCGGAAATAAAAAAGGGAGCAACACGCAGTAAAACGGAAAATGTGCTTGCTACACAAGATCTAAGAATGGCAACAGCACGGAGAATTGTGCATTTGATTCATTTTGGTTAAACAGACGAGAAGATTTTTTTTGGGGTGTTTATTTATTTGCTTTGGAGAATAATCGTTAGTCAACGCCAAGTGCGAGTGAGTGCTCAAAAATAAGAATCAGCTTTCAATGGAAAAATGTTATCGCAGTATCTCATTTGCCTTTTAAATATCTTTTACGATTTTCTTGAAATTTTGATTTCTTATCTGCTTTATGAAAACAGCTTTTAATGCTTTCGACTTGCAAATTGCTCGCTTTAATTTAAAATTCCAAATAAATTGTTCATTGATTTATTCTTTAGTGTACGGAGTCTGTTTTTGTAGTACGTTTTGTTTGTTTGCTTATTTATTTGTCTATTTATTTTTTGTAGTTTCCCAATCATGGCCTCAACAGGTTAAATGAACGCTTGTTGCTCTTTCGTCACGATTATAGTTCTCTTAATATCCTGCAAAGAATTACTACAGCTTCCGAAGTGACTGATGAAACTCTCGTGGAAATCGTTGTGGCTGGTATAAACTAATCAGTTTACATTATATTATTTTTACGTGTTAAAATTGATTAAATGTTTGTTTTTCAGCTGGAAATCCTTCTGACGAGCTCCAAATCCGACCTCATTCGTTACTTGTCCATTCGTACAAAACTCCGACGTTTTGTGATTTTTGCGGAGAAATGCTTTTTGGTTTGGTCCGGCAAGGACTCAAGTGCGAGGGTAAACAAAATAAAATAAAATGGGAAAAATTTATCCAAAGTTGACACAAAGTCTCACTACTTGAATAAAACATTTTCAGGTTGCGGTCTTAGCTTCCATAAACGATGCGCTTACAAAATTCCAAATAACTGCACGCACATAAAACGACGACGCTCTTCCACTACTGTAACGACCAACAGTTTATCCATTAGCAACAACCTGATTAACCATCACCAGGGTGGCTCGTGCACACTTTCAGACGACACTGGAGTAAGAGATTAATTTAACTCGACTGCTTCAGCAGGCTTTTCTAATTAAATGGTTTTCTCGCCTCCATTAAGTTGTTGGTCGCGAGCAGTAGTAGCAGCGGAGGACAATCTCCGAACGTGAAAGAAAGACGATCACCTTCACTAAACATCGGTAGACCTGCGTGGGTTGATAAAGAGCTAGCCGGACGAATTCGGATACCACACACATTAGCCGTCCATTCTTACACCAAACCCACGATATGTCAATACTGCAGAAAATTGTTAAAAGGACTTTTTAGGCAAGGACTGCAGTGTAAAGGTATTAAAGCGGAATAAAAATTAATTTTGTTTGTTTAATTATAAAAATTATAAAAAGTAAATTCAATTTTTTGTTTTATTTTTGCTGTAGACTGCAAATTCAATGTACACAAGAAATGTGCGTGTAAATTGCCGAAGGACTGCCAGGGTGAAGCACCCCGGGAGCCCGGAGGAGGTAGGCACTGCCAGCAGGGCCCTCCACGGACCGTCAAGTTCGTGGGGGCTGTGTTCTACGAGAGTTTAACAGATGAAGGTAAAAATAAAAAAACGCAATAGAAGTGCAATTCAGGGATCACAAATTCTGCTGCTGGTATCTCACTCTTTCTCTGCTTGAACATTATTTTAGTCATTTAAAAGTCGTGTACACCAATATATTAACTTTATATTTTTATTTATTGCCTTTTTGTTTTGTTTTATTAGTATATTTTTTTCACATTCGCCTCCATCTATTTGCTCCTTTAGCGAGATTTACTTAAATTCTTGTTTTTCCATTCTCCCGAATTGCACAAGTTAAGGCCGTAGATATTTTTTATGCCTTTGCGTTTTCAATTCATCTGTATTTTAAGAATCTCTCCACTCTGTTTGCATTAATGTAGAAATATTTATTAGTTTGTCTAGTAGAATGAGTGCGGTATATAGAAAATATTCTTACGACGATGACAATCGGAATAAAAATAGAAATGTAAATGCTCTGCAGAAAAGTGTATGGAGTCATTTCAAAAAAATAGCTACACTAAAAATGAGTTAAATTTTTTTAAAATTAAATATAACACCTAACAATATTAGTACAGTATTGCAATAACAAAATTCTGCAATAATGCATTCCATACAATACATATATTACAATTTCATTCAGAGTTGGCGAATGAAGGAGCAGAATATTCAGAAACTGACACCAATGAAAGGGAACCGACGGAAGAAGAATCTGACAGCGAAGGATCCGAGAGAGCTGGGAGTCAAGATGCTACCTCGGATTTAGCAGAGCAATGCAGTCAAGATGATGACTCTAAACCACGAACAATCAGGTAGAAATGTACATCATCAACTCTTTTTGATAAAAAATAATATTAATTAATGCGAATCTTTTTGGGATAAATGTAGTCCGCAACCAAGCACCAACATTCCATTGATGAGGATAGTTCAGTCTGTGAGACACACAAAACGCAAAGGATCAAATATAATGAAAGAAGGATGGATGGTTCATTACACCAATAAAGATAATGTGGTAATATCAATTTACAGATTATTTTGAATGTTCAAGATTAAGTGTAGTTTTTTAATTTACAGAAAAAAAGGCATTTCTGGAGGTTAGACACTAAAAGCATTACAATGTTTCAAAGTGAAAATGGAAAGAAATATTACAAAGTGAGATATTCTTCCCAAAAACAATATTCGTTAAAACTATTTTAGTATTAATTCTTACTTGTTTTACAAAAGGAAATTTCTTTGTCGGAGATATTAGCAGTAGAAACTGCCAAACCGCTCACTCCCCAGGATGGAGCTGCAACTCGCGCAATGCATTGCTTCGAAATCAGAACGACTAATGTAGATTATTATGTGGGAGAGTTTGGGCAAAAACAAGAAGGTCAATTTGTCGTGTCGCCTTTGGAAAGTGGCATCGGAGAACATGTAGCAAAGAGTTGGGAGCACGCAATTCGGCAAGCACTGATGCCGGTTTCCTCGCAGCAAAGTACCAACGTTTCTGTTCAACGTGAATACCTATTAATGAAATGTGGTTGCGGTAATTTTTTGTGAGTAATAAGTTTAATTATTTGTAGAACCAGATCAAGATCCTGATAAAGTAGAACAAGGAACTGACATTAGTCAGCTTTATCAGATTTTTCCGGATGAAGTATTAGGTTCAGGGCAATTCGGAATTGTTTACGGAGGTAAAATTATAAATTTGCGTGGGTTAAACAATTGCATTATTTATTTTTTTTATTAATTAGGGGTTCATCGAAAAACCAAACGTAATGTTGCTATCAAAGTAATAGACAAACTTCGGTTTCCAACCAAACAGGAAGCACAACTGAAGAATGAAGTATCAATTTTACAAGTGTGTCTTTATTTTTAAATATTTTATTCGAATTTCTTGAAAATTTTCAATTTAAAACCAATATGTTTTATTAGAACATTCATCATCCAGGCGTTGTTAATTTGGAAAAAATGTTTGAAACTCCAGAGCGGGTAACGTGAAGTTTTATCAACGCGTCATCCGAAAATGATAAATTTTTTTGGTTGAAATTTTGGTAGATATTTGTTGTGATGGAAAAACTAAAGGGCGATATGTTAGAAATGATTTTACAAAGTGAGAACGGTCGCTTATCGGAACGAATTACAAAATTTCTTATTTCACAAGTGAGTACTGCAAACATTTTTTTTACGAGTAATTGTGGCAATATAATTTTTCAAAATTTTTCTTTAGATTCTTTTGGCTTTGAAACATCTCCACTCAAACAACATTGTACACTGCGATCTGAAACCTGAAAATGTTTTACTCTCATCTAAAAGCGATTTTCCTCAGGTACGTAATTGTCAAATTTACTCAATTACCTAGTACTAACATTTACACTCTCAGGTTAAACTATGTGATTTTGGATTCGCCCGCATTATCGGCGAAAAGTCGTTTAGACGCTCAGTAGTTGGAACTCCCGCTTATCTAGGTTACAAAATAAAGCACCACAAATTTTGTTAATAATTTAATATTAATTTATATTTGTCGAAAATAGCTCCCGAAGTACTACGAAACAAGGGTTATAATAGGTCATTGGATATGTGGTCAGTTGGCGTCATTGTGTACGTGAGTCTAAGCGGAACTTTTCCCTTCAACGAAGACGAAGACATCAATGATCAAATTCAAAATGCTGCTTTTATGTATCCTCCCCATCCTTGGAAAGAAATCTCACCTGACGGTAAAAAAAAAAGATGCTATTCTAAAAACATTGTGCAGAAAGTGATAACTGTAATTCAACATTTCAGCCATTGACATCATTAATAGCTTACTACAAGTAAAAACAAAAATTCGATTATCGGTAGACAAATCTCTCGCGCACAATTGGTTGCAGGTAGTTTAAAAACGTAGTTTATTTAAATAGAGACCGTACGTGGAGATAACCATTTTTTTGTTGCAGGATTACAATACATGGTGTGACTTGCGCGCCTTAGAGACCCAAGTGGGTCAGCGGTATTTGACTCACGAATCAGATGACGCTCGCTGGGAACAGTATGGACGGGAGCACACAGTGGATAATGGGCATCCTCCATGCAATGACGTTGGGAGCGACGAGTGCCGAATACGTTTATGACAGGAAAAATTTCTTCATGAGCAGCTTCATGGACGCCTGGATCGCGTTCTCTGCCTTTTTACAACTTGTCTTCTCTTATTATTCATTGCTTGCTAATGGAATTCAGCAAATAAGTAATTTACATACTTTTGTATAAATCATTTGGTTAAAACATGGATATAAAAAACAACACGAGCAAAATAGGTGAATTATAAATAATTTATGCAAATCGACGGAAACGCTAAAATTAACGTGGAAAGGTGTGCCAAATTGCAAAAAAAAATATTTTTTGAAAATGATACAACCAAATAATATAATTGTTAAAATACGGTTTTAAACGAACAAAAATGCTTATTTTCTGTAGTAACATTGTTTTCAATCTTAAGTTTAAAACATGATTTTTTCTGTTTTGTTTAATGTATAATTTTGATGGCACACAAACACTTAACGCGCATTCCATCCAACATTGCAATTTACTTGTTAGGTTTTGTTAATGCATCATTACAAGTACCGAAAAAAAATTGAATGTTTTTAACAAAAAAAAAGTCATTCCAATAAGTGTATCAATTTATCGAGAGGTAATTACTATTTTTGAATCTTGTTGTACAGTGCGCGCGCGAGAGCGGAGTTGTTACTTGAATGTGAAAATGAATTTATTATGTTGGCATATTTTTTACGTATTCATCTCACCACGTTCAAATAAGAGAACGATTTTTTTTTTCTTTACGAAATTAATATGCATGAGTCTGTTTCATCATCATGAGGGTTCGCTTAAACATTTGCTTGATTACGAAATGAGTTAAGAATTTTACAAAATAATATTGTCATTTTTCTTATTAATATTGTTGTTATTTGGTTTTTGTGTTAAGATCTGTTTTTCTTCTTTATTAATTTTTTTAATCCCCTATTCCTGTTTTAATTGAATTTAGGATAAGTTACAGTAGAATAATACAATGTAGCTATTCTTTAGAATACTACTTGCGTTTTTACACGTACATTATGTTGTCTAGCAGCAATTCACCACCTTTTTGTTATAAAAAATTTTCCACTCTTAAAATATAGATTTAGAAGCACGTAGTAGTTTTTTCTTATTCCATTTCTTGTCTGTTTCTAAATATCAGAAATTAATCATGTTTGCTAGAATTAATACTGAGATTTATTGAATTTAAAAAGTTCTAATCATATACATCGAACACATTTTGTGTAATTGTTTTATTATACATCTGGAAGCACTTTATAAAATGCTTTGTTTTTCTAAAGTAGGCCATTTTTCTGATTGCTGATATAATAAGTTGTCAAAGTTGTGAATGGAGACAATCATTGAAAAAAAAATAATGTGCACAAAGAACAATCTTGTAAAACTTTTATAAAATGGAAGCTCGTGGGAACTCGTTTTATTACGGTTGTTGACAAAAGGTTTCAATGAAAATCCACTTTACTTAAGAAAACAATTTTTTTAATAAGAAAAATAAGTATGGTAATTATAAATAACGACAATTTTTATGCATTTAAAAAATGTTTTGTCGTAGGGTCACATCAAATAAAAGTTAAACTTTTCCCTTTTTTTCTCTTTTAAGGAATATTTTACCGGTAAAAACTTACTTTTTGGGGTATAAACACCGCTAAGAATGAATTACATTAAAGTGAAATGTTTTTGTTCTATTAAGGAAAATCTAAAAGGTCTTCTCTTCATCAATTGTAATTATTCTTGTCTTAGGGTCAGTCTTCCAAAGTATTCAAATCTGAGCTGGACATTTTTAGCATAAATTTGTATAAATTTTACTTATATTGCAAAGTTAACAATAATAGCTATGCTTTGTAATAATTACAAAGATCCATATTTGCGTGTCTAAACAGTTTGTTTTTACCAAAAATCTCATTCTAGGGATTGTGGTGCTTTTTCTAAAATAAATACTGTACTTGACATGAAATATTGGACTCTCTTTTTTGTAACATTTTCCTCCAAACTGACTTGCGTGCTTACTTGCAAGTTGTAAACATTTCGTTACAACGGCAACCAATAGATGGCAGCACCAATCGTTGCGCGCACCAAAAAAAGGATATTAATTTTGTGGCGTTGCTTTACAAGTTCAGACATTCTTTCTAGCTTTACCGTTATATTTTTTAATTCCTTCTTAAATTATGACTAAACATTTAATTAATACTTACCTACAATACTATATTTAACGAGCAAATTCAAGGATAAGCAAATTTTTTATCTATAGAATCACTAAATTACCACGTTAGCAA
>JAQIWS010000636.1:0-17980 GCA_034696085.1 Stigmatogaster subterranea | reverse complement strand
TCCTGCGTGAAATCTTCAGCATCTTCATTTGGCTTTGCCCTTTTTCGTGTCGGTGTGAAACAGTCAAGCGTTGAGTCGGTTACATTACTATTGTCACTTCTACGTCGTTTTCTCTTCTTTTTGCCACGTTGTATTTCAGCGGTTGGTGAATAGTTATTCGAACAGTTCTGACGGCTATCAACGTTTTGGTAATTTTTTGGATCATTGTTTGATGGACGGTTCTTTTTTAATTTTTTTCCTGCTGAATTCAACGAATTTTCATTCACATCACACATTAATTTCTTGTTAAACTCGATTCCATTTTGTGAATTTCTGATATCAATGTTCGGCGACTGATTTGAATGAATGCAGTTTGATGTTCCATTGTCAAATTTATCTTTGCAGCGTTTCTTTTTCTTCGCTTTTCCTGTAGTACTGAAAGTTTCACCAGTCGAACTAGTAGATTCGCGAATGTTTGTATCTTTAACTTTCTTCACTGGACTTTTTAAGCTGTCGATGCAATTTTCAATCGCGTGATGGATTTCACAGCTCGAATCACTTTCATCGCTTAATTGAAATAGGACGTTATTCTTTTGGGGCGTAGGTTTAGTTTTTTTGGCAGGATCAGTTGCGGCTGTTTTTTTGTTCTCTGGCATTGTTGTTGGTTCGTTACTATTTTTCTGTTTTCCGTTTATCCTTGTGAGTGATATATTATCACTCTCTTCCGCTTTGTCACTATCGTCATCCGAAACATCCAAACTCTCAAGTATCCTCTTTTGCTTTATGAGTGATGCTCGTTGATTGGGGAATTGGGACAATTTTTTTAGTACCACTTTCGTATACTGGTTGTCTACGATAATTTAATTATAAGTGAAAAAATTATTTTTGTTGCATTGAGAGGATGCTTACCTGTCCCCCCTAACGAACAATAAGTAAGAGCTTTATTCACTACTAATTCTGCAGTTTCCACGCTGTCAACCAGAACATGTTTTACTTCAAAGTGATACGACGGCCACCATACTGCTCTGTCTTCCCACAACACGCCTAATTTTTCAAATTCACTCCTGAGAGGTCTAAATAAAATTATTAATTGATCACCTTAATTACCAATTTTCGTAATACAGTCAGTCCTCGATATAGTAAATAGCGTTATAGTAAAATGTTACATTAAAGTAAACAATTCTTCTTGGACAAAAAATCTCCCATAGGCTTAACATAGGTACACTATGTAACGATTTAGTAAAATTCCTCGTTACAGTAAAGAAAAGTGCTAGGTCCCAAAAAGTTTACTCTAACGAGGACTCACTGTATTACTTCAAAATACAAAAGTCTTACAATCTGTGCATTGAAAGTAATAATTGACCCAACAACTGCCAAAGTGAATTATTATTTTTCCACTTCCTGTAGTCAAGCATATTAAACGTTGATTCCAACACTAACAGTTTGTCTATAAAATTATTACTGTAAGATTATTTTAACAAAAAATAATTCGGGTGGTTACCTTTCTCTCCCCAATAATCTAGTAAATCCAAAATTCTCTCGTTTGATGGATCGACAAACGACAAACGCTTGAAGAAATATTATGAGAAGAATTAATTAAGAATGTTACAAAATTCCTGTTATTACTTACTTTGAGGACATAACTCAATCGTTGATAATCATTTGGGCAATATTTTCTTAGAGCATCGTATAAAAATACGTAACAATTTGCGTGTAAAGGATTCATTTTGCAATTATTCTGGAGGACGTTTATCATCTGCTCCTCACTCCCATAGTGCTCCATTATCTGTAGAAAAAGGGTAATTTAGGTTGTACATAGATTATTTAAAAATTAGTAGCACTTGCTAACCGCAATGTATTTAGAAATAAAAATATCCCAAACTCCAGGCTGCTGGAAGAGAGCTTCAAATAACTGAATAGCAGATTTGGCCAAGCGATCACGTTCATCTTCACTCGCTTCATTCTTGTCTTCACCATCTAAACACAAAATGTAACTTATATAACCTGTTTTACGATTTTGTTTCCGAGTAATGCACTCTGAATATTTTGATCAATTTCGTCTTTCACAGTTGTCCACATTGCATAATCAAACATTGCTCGATAGCCTTGCATCACTAATAGAATATGTTTCTGCTTTGAATTCAGTTTGTCCTCCGCAATCTTCCTATAAGCGTCTACTCGCTACCGGTAACATAAAGAAAATTAAGTTGCAAAATTTAAAAATACACAAACATTTCTTCAAAAATATTCACCACCAGTGCTTTCTGAGCGTCGGGAAAATCATTACGACTTAAACAAACCATCATATTTTCCAACGCAATTACAGGTCGAAATATTTTATCCATTGCGTACATTGCACTATAGTGTCGTAAACACATTTTTAATTTAGTCAAAAAATAATGCCTTAATTTAGCTTACTCCGAAAATTCTTGCAGAAGGTCTGGCGTGGAATTAGGATGATTACAGAAAATTTGAAAACCTGCCTAAAAAAAATTTTTCTATTAACTACTTGAGTACTGCTAATATTACAAATCACCATACCATCCATACAACTTCGGATGTTCGATCAGGTTGATAAGTCAACGCGAAAAGTAGTTTAGCCGCGTCATTCCACTGATGACACGCGATACATCGTCTTAAGCACAAGATTAATCGTTGTCCCCAACAGGTAATATCGCCTACAAAATTACTCGCAGGTAAACATTGAACGAATATGATTTGCGTTAATTTCTAATACGTAGAGCTGCTTACTGCATTTGTATTTTATCTTTTCTTCGCCTCTTTGGGGTCGCACTTGCTTTTTTTTCTTCACTGGAGAAGAATCCAATGTTGTTTCTTCTAATATATGGCCTTTTAATAGTTCTCGCTATAGGAAAAAAGACTGACATTCAGTTGTGTACAATAATTTTATTTTAAGTAAACTTCAAATTTAAATTACCAATTTAAAGACCGCTTCTTCTTCTTCATTTGCAAACCCTAAACTCTTCGATTCGAGCTTTTTTTTCTTGGCAGATTTTGAGAGTTTCTTTTTCTTCTCCTTCATAGCGTACTACGTAGTTTAACTTGGTAACTGCAACTACAATAACTTTTACCATGTGCGAAGTGCGATCCCACCAGGCATCAGGTAGTCCTTATGACGTCACGAAAAGTTGACGTATTCAGCACCATAAAAACAAATGAACTTCTCTAGTTTGATGAACTAACACAGTTGAAAAATTATGAATTGTGTATAAGAATTAATAAAAATATTTTTAAATAATTAATTAAATAATACATTTTGCAAAATATTCTCTAAATATTTTTGACGTTCGTTAGCCAATCAGCGTACAAAAATGTATCGTGACGGACACGTGTGCTAAAACCAAACCATACTCTTACCTCGTTGATTTTACTGCCACGGTCGCGTGTTTTTTCGCAGATTAAGCGGTAAATATTCAGTCCTGAATTTATTTAAGCGACGTATTACAAGACTAAAATGCGAGAAAAAGTTTCAATTTTATTGCCGTAATTTTGTTGTCTTCAGATTATGAATATACGGAGTTCGATTACTATCGTGTGGTTATGTGGGATGACTACGATATTTGGTCATCAGCAACAACAGTTTGGAGTACCTCAACAGCAACAACATGCCCATGGTCAACAACCTCCACACGGACAGGTACCTGTAGGAACTGCTGATCCTCAAGCTCACGTGGGTGGCAGTGGAAATGTGTTTGATAAATCACAAGTGCAAGACCGAGAGTGAGTAACAACCTATTGCATCTTTTTAATGTAAAACTGATTACAATCTTAACTTTTTCAGTCACATCAAGGAACATCTGGAAGGAGTAATCCAACAGCCTGATACTAGTAAAATGTCGGAGCAAGAATTACAGTTTCATTATTTTAAAATGCATGACAACGACAATAACAACAAATTGGACGGAACAGAATTAATTAAATCTCTTATACATTGGCACGGTAATTCGATACAAATATTTTTTTAATGTAATGTTTAATCCTTTACAGAAGAAATTGATTTCTGGTCAGCTTTTAATTTTACTATTTCGTATTACATGCGCCTTCACATCTATAGCACTTTTCTGTCTTAGACTCCGATAACGAATCGCCTGATTTACATCAGTACGAAGCGAAAGTGATGTCGGACGCTGAGCTAATAAATATGGTGGATGCAATTCTTGATCACGATGACACTAACAATGACGGATATTTAGATTGGGCTGAATACATTGCGGCACAGAAAGGGTTTTAAACTGCTTTAGGTGGAGGTACTGTGGTGGCAGATTATTCTTGTGACTATTTCACATCCGCACTAACTGGAAAATTTCTGATCTATTAGTGTATTAAAGTTCACTGCGCACTTAATCTAACATTTTGAAATTAATTGTCCGCTTAGTTTTAAGTTTGAAACATTGTGCATGCAAAAGAAAATATGACAGTGGCAAGTTCAAAAAGAATCTTGACTGTAATAAGTTTCTTTTGGATGTTTCAGTTAACGAGGGCCATCACGATCCCAATTCTAAAGTCGAACCAAAAATATTTACCGACGAAGAATTTCTTACATTAATTGACCCGATATTAGAATCTGACGACGCGAACAGAGACGGCTACATCGATTACCCTGAATTCGTCGCTGCCCAAGCTAAAATGGCAGCAAGAACTGCTACGGCAACTCCTTAAATTATACTTAACCAATTTTCGGCGGATTAAATTTTTTTTATTGTTGTTTTGGGAAAGATTAACGAAATAAATAATTGGATGATTTTGCTAAATTACTTTTCTTTTTTACCACTTGATGGCAGCACGATCTTATCGCGCATCTCGAAAAAAATTAAGATGTGACGGTAAAAGTTTCTTGAATATGCGTTTTAATAATATATTGCACAGACAGCAAAAAGTTGACAGCAGTTGTAAGAAATAAATCCTGTCACGTAAATTATTACTATCAACAAGTGCGGTGGAGTGGTAAAATATCTCTGGCTAAAGGTTGAACTAGATCAGTTTTTGCTTACTACGATAGACGTCAAATAGAGCAAATTAATCACCGTTGATGCGATGGAAAATAGTGCAAAAGAAAATAATACTTCAAGGTATACAAAATGTGTAATTACTTACAAATTAATTAAGTACCGTATGTAATAATTCGGTGCTTTGTGTACATTTACGTGTAACATGAGGTGCCCGTGATTTATACCAAAGGACGTCGGTATCTAGAGGAAAATTGGTAACAGAAATTGTTAATCTTTTTCAAATATAGTTTCAGATTTGACCTAAGATTCTTTCGTCGATTCTGGCATCTTTTACGAGTGTTATTTCCTAGTGCCTCATCAATTACTACTTTGTTGTTTGTTTTATTACTTACTGTTTGCTTACTAGGTATTTATCAAATTGCCTGATATCTAAGTTGATTTTCCATTAATAAAAATTATTTATTGTAGAACAATATCTTATTTATAATGTGGGCCTCATTGCAAGTGGTTTTTACAAAGTATTAGCCGAGAAAGATAATACATCATTTTGGACGCAAATATGGTACTCTTTTGGAATAATTGTGGCTATATCAGTGGTAAGTTGTACAGAATACTGTTAAATTAATTTGTAAGTAATATACGCTAGTACTTTTTTTTAATTTCAGGTGAAGAGTACGCGTCAATACGTTACATCAGTCATGTATTTATCCTGGCGACAAATTCTGTGTATGTTTTTACATAGATATTATTTTGCAGACATTAATTTTTATAAAGTGAACGTCTTGGAATCATCTCTTGACAATCCGTAAATATAAAGGATTTATTTAATATTTGGATCATAACTACAAAAATAGTATTATTATAGAGATCAACGAATAACTCAAGACGTTGACAAAATGTGTTCAGGATTTAGCACAATATTTCCAGCAATCATTATTTTTCCGTTTACAGTTTCATATTACACATATCAAGCATATATTGGGTGAGTCCTGCATATGTGAATGAAGTATTACAGCTAATAAACAAATAAATGTATTTTTTCTTCTTCTTAGGACTGGATATTTGGGCCCGTTAGGAATATTTCTCTTTTTTTTATTCAGCACCTTTGTGAACAAATGTTTAATGACGCCGATCGTCAGACTTACTGTCCAACAAGAACACAAGGAAGGCGATTTTAGGTAATCCAATGTGTAGCAGATTTCGAAAGTAACTAAATAAAAAAATTGTGCGTATTTTTTAGGTTCAAACACATGCAAGTTCGATTCAATGCTGAATCTCTGGCATTTTGTGGTGCAGGGAATTCAGAATTAACACGAACCAATCAGAAATTAAATTCTCTTTTAAGCGTACAACAAAGTATTGTTAATTGGCAATATCTTCTTAACAGTAATTAGAAAATTTATATTCGTTGCAATAATCCTACAACATTAAGAATGCATTTCTAACTCTTTTTCGCAGATGCTATCAATTTATTTGATTACATAGGCAGTATTATCAGTTATTTGCTGCTTGCTATTCCAATTTTTAGTGGAAAATATGAAAATCTGAGTCCCGCTGATCTAAGCGCACTTATTAGCAAGGTCAAGAGTCAAAAGAGTAATAGTTTAACATTTTAAAAATATTCTCAATTACAGAATGCGTTTGTATGCATATATCTCATTTCCGTGTTCAGCTCCGTAGTGGATTTATCTGTTAAGGTTACTGATATTGCTGGGAATACTCACAGGTAAAAATGATCAACATCATTATCGATACTGTATGTACAATTTTTAATTTACAGAATAGCTGAATTAATTGAACGTTTGGCCCAAATAAGTCGCCGTAATTTTTTCAAACGCAATTTAAGCAATGGGTAATTGAAAAATAAATTATGTACAAAAATTTGCGTTACTTAATGCAGTATTTTCAGTAGAGATAACGAAAGTTTATGTATCAACAATTCCAACAATTCAACTGACAAAAATTTCGTTGGTTTTCGAATAGAAAATGTGTCATATCACGCGCCAGGAGGAGCTAAGCAAATGCTAATGAAAGGTAAAAATTGCTGGCAACTAAAATTATGTAAAAAAATAAGTATACCCAGAAGTAAATATTTACTTCTGGTATATACCGTACACCATTGTAATTGCTAATATCGTCGTAAGGTAGACTTCAGCATGGATTTTAATTGTGGCAAGAACATTTTAATAGTAGGAGAAAGTAGCAGCGGGAAAACTTCAATGATTCGGGTATTGAGAGGATTGTGGCCAATTTTTTCAGGTAAAAATACATGATAGTACGCCGTGCATTAAATTTTTTCACACGCAGATATTTTATTTACCGAATAGGTAAATTGGAGAAACATTTTCCTAGCGGACCTACTGGAGTGTTGTTTATGCCTTCTAAACCATTTCTCACTGACGGATCTCTTCGGCAACAGGTAAATAGATACATATACATATATACCGTATTTTACAGTGATTATGTTAGAACAATTGTTTAATTTAAATATTTTATTCTTCAGCTTATTTATCCTTTGCATGAAAATGATGCGGATTGGGCTTCCGTTACCGACGAAGATTCCAAGCTTAAAAGCATACTTCATTTAGTTGATTTAACATCTTTAGAAGAGAGAACTGGAGGATTGGACAATTGTGTATCGTGGAATTGGTACGACAAACTGTCGCCTGGAGAAATGCAACGTTTATGTTTTGCTCGATTGTTCTACCATCGCCCGATGATTGCAGGTAAACTTTTAATATTAATACTGTTTTCATTTTTTTTCACTGGAATATCATATTTAGTATTAGATGAAGCTACTAGTGCCGTAAGTTTGGAAGTGGAGGCGGTTTTGTACAGAGAATGTCTTCTTCGTGGGATAACTCTAATTAGTATTGGACATCGGCAGAGTTTAAACGCGTACCATCATATTCTCGTTCAATTGGATGGACTAGGTGGGTGGAAACAAACTAAACTAACCGAATCGACATTAACAAGTGATGAGGTGGAAGGGGATTTTTGATGTTGCAAACTAAAATAGAACTTGAAAATTAAAGAACTCATTGTAAGAGTTATTTTTAAACTTTTATTTGAAAGTAGTTTTCCGATATGTTAACTGCTTCACGCGAGTTTTTTACGACCTTTAATAATATCGTCGACAACACTTGGTTCATTCAATGTTGAAATATCGCCCAAATCTTCTGGATGCCCCGCAGCTATTTTTCGTAAAATTCGGCGCATTATTTTTCCAGACCTTGTTTTTGGAAGTCCAGAACAAATCTGAAAAAAAATTATTTCTTATCAGTGATGCCCAACAAAAACACAGAAAAATGTTACCTGAATATTATCTGGAACAGCATACGCAGCTATCTTTTTTCGCACCTTTTTCTTTAATTCAGCGTCAACTTGTTCAGCATTTGTTAGTGCCATATCTTTGAGGACTATGTAGGCGTAAATTCCTTCACCTTTTGTTTCATGTGGGATACCTACAACTGCCGATTCGGCCACATCAGGATGTAAATTCTGATTACAAAATAGTGAAAATTGTTCGAACGAATCAATGATCTGCACATTCAAAGCTCAGATTATTAAATCAGAGAAAGTAGTTGCCAGTAAAAACCCAAATTTAAATATATTTCTTACTAATACATCTTCAATCTCCGCAGTTCCTATTCTATGACCCGTAACGTTTATTACGTCGTCCAAGCGACCTGTTATTTGATAAAATCCTTCTGCGTCTCTTACGGCGCCATCACCAGTCGTATAATAACCTTCATAATCATAAAGAAATTTCATATTGAATGCTTTACTTTACATTTATCACAATTAGACCTGGAATAGGCTTGAAGTAGGTTTCTACGAATCGATCGTGATCTTTGTAGATAGATTTGGCCATGCCAGGCCATGGTTGTCTAAGACACAGGGAACCTTTCGCGTCGTACTCTCTTATAATTTCCCCCTACAAATGCCATAATTAAATAATCAAAAGCACTGCGACTAATTATTTGTATCAACCTGTTTGTCAATCAGCACTGGATCAATTCCGAACATTGGTCGCATTGGTTTTCCAGCAACTATTTTCGCACCTGGAGCAGAAGGTCTAGGAGCAAGACAAACTCCTCCAGTTTCTACCGATTTTTTAAACGAATTATTTCTTTGTTAATATTCCAATTACTGTATGTCTAACCTGTCTGCCACCACGTATCAATAACATCTCTTTTTCCTTCTCCAACAACTCTGTGGTACCAATTCCAGGCATCAACATTGAACGGCTCACCAACTATATTGTAAAATCAAATTATAAAATATGCCGCTTAACAGTTTTATTGTAAATTTTTTGACCTGCAGCTAAAATACGCAGAGATTTTCTGTCGTATTTCGACACCCAACTATCACCGTGCTTAAGCAACAAACGAATTGCAGTTGGCGATCCGTAAAAATGAGTCGGTTTGAGGCGTTGTACCATTTCCCAATAACGACCTAAAATCCGTCTACGTTCATAACGACAAATATAAAATAGTTTACTCGCATAATTTATTCGTTTTACCGGGATCAGGATAAGTTGGAATGCTTTCAAATAAAACTGTCGTCCCACCATTACATAACGTTCCATATACGATGTACGTGTGTCCGGTGATCCATCCAATATCAGCAACGCAACAGAATATGTCTCCCACTCGATAATCAAACACATGCTGCAAAATTATTTAGTATAATTTTCAGTAAACTTAATTTAGCTCGAATCACCTACGGTGAGAGAAACGGATGCATAAACGAGAAAGCCAGCTTGACTGTGTATTAATCCTTTTGGCTTTCCTGTGCTGCCTGATGTGTACAGCATGAAGAGAGGGTCGTTGCTGTCCATTTCTGCAGGTGCACAGTCAGAACCCATCTGGGCCATCTCCTACATTGGTGAGAGTTAATTTATTTCTCCACGTGAATTCAAAAGTGTAGCGACATCTTACATCTTCCAAACAGAAATATTTAGGCCCGGCAGGTATTTTGGTCGATGTTCTTCGCGAGACTAACACGCAAGTCACGCTGGGGCAGACATTCACTGCCTCGTCTACCGTCGCTTTCAAATTAATTTTCTTTCCTCCTCGAGAAATTTCATCCGTTGTAATAACGAGTTTGGCATCCGCTGTTAATCACAAACTGAAATTAATTTTGGTTTAAAATTTAATTGAAAATTGGTGTACCATCCTGAATTCTTGCTGCTAACGCTTCAGCACTAAATCCAGCGAAAATTACTGAATGGATGGCACCAATACGAGCACAACCTAGAAGAGCTGCCACTGCAATAGGTGACGTTGGCATATAAATTGCCACTCGATCGCCTTTTTTAATTCCATGTTTTTTTAACGTATTTGCCAACTGGTTTGTTAAATTGTACAACTGCCTATGCAAAAGTAGAAGTTGACGCAATTATGATTATGCACTGACTTGCAAATTTTAAATGTACATTTTGCTACGTGTCCGTCACGACACACAAATTTCAAATATTAACCCAAATTTTTCGTAAACAACTTCACCTGTAAGTTATTTTTTCTTCTTGGCCCGGTTCATCTTTCTCCCAAATGAGAGCTATTCTTTCCGGTTCTCTGTCCGCGTGACGATCAACGCAGTTCACTATTAAAAATAATGAGTAATAATTTAAAATTTATAAACTAAACCCTAAGTAAAGCGTCTGAATCATGACAAACGAATAAACAAATTTGACCTCATTAATTTTTGTCAATATAGTCAGTTATCTATTAGCCGTTACAATGACGCAACGAGTTTAACAGATAAGAAATTAAAATTTGTAGAGTATTAATTTATCAGCAAAAAAATAGGGTAAATAGAATTTAATCTTATAACGATATTTTTTTCCATGAAATTTTTAGTAGCGTAACTTACTCGCAACATTAAGCCGACCACCTGTGAACCAATTAATTTTTCCCGTCTTCATATCGCAATCAGACGCACGTTCAAAAGATTTCATCCAGGACACTCTCGATGCACCCAAAACACCCCAAAATTGATCGGGATGCTTTACACTAAATCGGTACAAGTCTTCGTGAGTTTTGATGACGCTTTCTGATTTCATTTTTGCGATCTCGGGCATAAAAGTGTTCGTTACGCGAGTGCTGTTCCATCGTGCGCTAATGTTAAACTTAGTTCGAAAAAAAGTCCAAAAACTTGCAGTCAAGAACGAATTGGTTGTCAACATTATCGGGCCGTTCCTACTTCTATCAACTCATTACGTTGATCTCAATACGGACTGCAACTTTTGAATTAAAGTCCGAGAACGGTCGATTTTAGAATCGAGGAGAGGAGAAGTGCATTCACCTGTTGCTCACATACCGAAACGAATTCACATATATTTCGCAGAAGCGATAAAATACTATTAGAAATAATTTGATAATTTATTGCTTTTTTAACAATACTCGATACTCATTTCCGTTTCAATTATTTACTTTTCAAAGTTTATTGTTCTCTAAATAATTTTTGCAATTACAACACTTGCAACGTCCTTGCAAATTTTGCGCGTGATGTTTACTTCAGGTACGGTATATCACTTTGGCTAAGGCGTCGGAATATCCTTTACAGTCAAGGAAACATTTCCTTCTCGGCGATTACCGCAAAATGCCAAAATAGTTTGCGTAGCTGCAAACAGGGTTTTTTCTTGGTCGAATTCGTCGCCTATTCTCGCGTTTACTTCAACTAGATCCAATGCTTTTAATCGGCCTTGAGTCATCAAAAAAAATTTAAATTAAAAAAAAATGACCTACATGTAAAATTTAAATTCCCTGCGCAAACTTGTTGTTGATAATTATAATTTTTTCACCTGTTTTGTAAATTTCTTCCGCAAACGTGAGTCCTTCCCTTAAAGTAAGTCCTCCAGGAACTATAAACATCAATTTTATTTTACAACTGTTCACAAATAAAATTTCGACTCCACTTTACCTGCCGTTCCCGTACTTGGCGCAACGGTCGTATCATAAGCATCGATATCAAAACTTACGTGAATCGGTCGATCACCTCTGCAATTATAAAAATAAAACAATAAAATCCAAATAAAATTCCAAAATGCTGCTGAAATAAATTAGTTAAATTTCTGATACCCACTTAGAGTCTAAAATGCGTTTGGTTACTTCCAGAATCCCCAAACGATCTATTTCAGTCATTGAATAAGTTGTGATGCCACATTTTTGAAGAATAAATCTGAAACAGGTATCACCCAGAAAAAAAATTTGTAGATTTGAATTTAACAACTTCAATATTTATATACCTTTCGAGAGGTTCCACATCTCTCAATCCAATATACACAATATCTCTAGCCGTTAATCTGCATCGTAAAATTATTTTATTAATTTTTAAATAGTACTCCTATTATATCTCGCAATTTTATTTCTCTTACGATGGTTCGAGCCAGTCGAAACCAGGAAGAGCTTCGTTATATTTATTCAGTTCGTGCAAGTGGAAAGACATTGGCATCCCGTGCATGTTACCCGAGTTAGTACTGGTTGCAGTATTGATGTCCGCATGAGCATCAATCCAAATGACGAATAAATTGGGATTGACTCGGGTGTGACCGTGAATTGTCCCAATGGCTAGACTATGGTCACCACCCAGCGTAACGCACAAGTCCCCACTCGTAATTATACTTTGTACTTTGGATGATATCTTTTAAGCATTTTTTTTTCAATTAAAATTCAATATTTATTGTGCTTTTTTGTTTTTTTCTTCAATAATTGAATTTTACCCTTTGACAAATGTTTCCAACTGCTTGTGGATTGCGCACTTTTTTGACAATTGTGTCCTGTATGTTGCCTTGGGTTAAAATATTTCCGTGATTAACCACCACATAGCCTGAAGGAAAAAACAGGTTAATCCCGGTCAAAGGTCAAACACTCAAAATTTCCCCAAAATACCCAATTCGTCCTGTAGAGTTTGAATTAAATTCGTCGAACGTAGCACAGTTGGGCCAATTTCTGTTCCAGATTTTCTCTGAAATTTGATAGTTTTGCACAAAATGAACCTTTGGAATTACTTCAGTCGCGTTTTCATTCCGCCTTCGCTCTTGGATCTTATGACAAAAATACTTGTACGATACACTACCTGTCCTTTAGATAAAGCTACCCCGAGAATCCCGACTCGACGTGGCGACGAATTTTGTTTCGAGCAATGGCACGCTTGATATAAATTCTGAAAATTTAGAAACTTGGTGACTAGCAAAAGACCACGACTAGAAAAGTTCATGGTGATAGCCAAACTAGTATTATCTTACAAATCAATGAATGGACAGTGATATAATGACATGTGGGACTGGAACCCAAGTGTTATCGCAAGAGCATCCACTAATTGATGGGCCATTAAGAAAACTAGCTATATGGGCCTTTAGGACACACAAAATGACAGACAATTGCTAAATAGCCCAACTCACCTCAAATTGCATTTTCAGCTATTCCTGTTTTCCGCTAAGTAAAAATTGCCATTGTAAAATTTAAACTTCGCGATAAATTTCAATCATTTTAGCTGAAATAATTCGTGTATGAAACACAAATCTAAGCTTAATTTTTACATCCTATGCCTAAAAATCAACCACTAGTGGCCACATGTTGCAATAATAATAGCTAGAATTTCACGTGCGAAAAATTTGTATTATTTAAAATCAGTAAGAAATGTATTCTCAAATTATAATTTTTGCAAAACAACGTTGGCTTGGATTCAACTTCGGCTGGTAGCAGACGACGTCGAAATAAATTTCTAACTTTAGCCCATGGCTTTGTCCTTTTGTTAGACGTCGTCGATTTAAATTAGCTGGTAAGAAAACCCGAAAGAAAATATTGTACGAAGCAAACTCAGCAAACGAGGTAGTGTAATTTTACTGTTTGTCTTGACTCTTGAGTTAGTTTATTTTAGTTTTATTTCCTCCCCAGATGATTTGTAATCGGCAGTTGTCAAAATCGTTGTCATGGCTGTTACGACATGGCGCCATAAAAGAAGGATTTGTAGTGGACGAAGGTAAACAACGAAGGAAAGCAAAATTCCACGTGGCGGATAAATTTATCTTCTATTACAGGTGGTTACGTGGATATCGACGAAATTTTGAAACATAAGACTTTTAGTAAATTTAGCGTGGATGATATTAAAGAAGTAGTTCGTTGTAATGATAAACAACGATATCACATCCGAAAAAATGAACTAACTGGAAAATTACAAATACGCGCAAATCAAGGACATTCCTTCGAAGTAATATTCAAATTTCGGTTCTTTTCTGGAATGTTATTCTCGCTACAGGATGTTATTAAATATGAATTATCATTTGTATATAGGTTCCTGAACTAGAACTCACTCCTGTAGTATCGTCCACTCAGGTTGCCCACGTAATTCACGGTACATACCTGAAATATTTAGAAGAAATCAAGAAAGGGGTTCGACAAAATAGTTTTCCAAAATCTTGTTCATATTGTAATAACGTTTTTACGTATAGGGGTTGTCGAAAATGTCGAGGAATCACATTCATTTTACTTTCGGCGTACCTAGTGACAAAACAGTTTTAAGTGGTAAATTTTTCCTCCTGTGAGCTACGTGATAAAATTTATGACATTGGAACAATTTAATTTGACAGGTGTACGAAAAGATGTGGAGGTTTTAATTTACATCGACCTGGAAAAAGCACTCAAAGGTAAATTTAGTACAAAAAATATTTTAAATTGTGTTGATATTGACTGCATATACTATATTTGCAGACAACTTTAAATTTTACATATCGTCTAACCAAGTAATCCTAAGTCCAGGTAACGACAAGGGAATAATTCCTTCGGAATATTTCGAAAAAATTGTAATATTATAGAATAAAATTTACGCTTATAGTTACGTAGAAACAAAGTAATAATGTAAACATTATTCAAATACATAATTTTATTGTTTGTTCTTTTAACCTTGCTTCCATAAAATTTCTGATTGATAAGCAGATCCTTGATCACAATTCTGGCTGCACGTGTATATAACTAAAGTTCCCCAGTCAATGCTGTGATCAACGGTATCGATTTTCAAATAATTCAAAAGCTGAGGCATAATCTAAAAATAAAAATATTACTCAGTCTCACACAAATTTATATATTTCCTGTTTTTTGAGCCGTACCTGAAATTCAAATTGGCGAGGTGCTCCACAACAACACGCTGGGATCTGATGGAGTTTAGGAACGTGGTTTTTTGATAGCCACAAAGGTTTTCCATTAATTTTATAGCGAAGAATCTACAAAACCAAAATAAAAATTCGAAATTTGATACCGGGTTTTTCATATCATGTCGTCGATTTTTCGCAATCAGCTTTGTGTCATTGAACTGACAGGGATAAACAATCGCAAAAATACCACTATAACTTGAAAAGCTTTAAAATTAAGTGTAAAACTGTGTAAAAGAAAAATATCTTGCCACCCAACCTGATCAGACTGAGCTGATATTCGATCGCGAAATTTCTGGAATTCTTTATTCTCCTCCGCATTTAACGATTGAAACAGTTCAATTTGTTTCGCGTCTTCTTCCATGAGCGACATTCCCGTGCTTGTTTTCATGAATTGCCTGTACTCATTCATTTTCTTCTGCTCCGATTTCTCCAGTGTTGTAATCATCAATTCTTCTTCAGTTATAATTTCATACTCGGGTAACGTGAAAGCTTCGCTTCCTTTGGATTTCGAAATATCACTAACTGAATAAAAACAGACACAGTTTGAGTACAGACTGGTTAATACAATAAAAAATTATTACATTTTACGCATTACTTGTCAAAGTTTTGCACTCTTCTTTATGTCCTGCTGACCAATCAATTCTTTGATGAATTGCGGAGCAATAATATTTTGATTGACATCTTGAGCATCGCAGAGGACCTGGACATCCGCATACTGCGCAAAGTTTGTTATATTTTTCTGCCGATGGTTCAGGATCATTTTCGTCTTCTCTGTAAGGCTCAAAACTGTAACTATCGTTATCTCTAGGAAGTTGGCAGCGAAGAACTAAAAAATTGTCGCTGTTATTATTCTTGCAACATTTAGGATCCTTGCACATAAAGACGAAGATTGTTCTATGAAAACACTTGTCTAGTCCTTCAATAGGTGCGTATATTTGTAAGAGAAAAACAAGCGGCTTCTGACAAGAAGTGCATAATATTTGTTGTAGTGGCGGTAAGTTCTTAAGATTAAGCCAAGCTGGTTTACCGCCAATTTTACTTGGAAAATACTTGCTCAACAGTTTCCAGCTTTCACATTCTTCGGTAAATCCTAATTGTGTTGGACACTCGTCATTAAACTCCAATTCAGTATCAGAGTCGTCGCAGGCGGCAGCCATGTTAAATTAAAAACCACGTGGTTAAAAGCGGTAATCTACGAAATGGAGGCACTTGAGTGATTTTGGGGACCTCTAACGGCAATTTGAAGTCATGGCCGCCATTCTGTGTAGGCGGTCCGCGTACAGTACAGAAGTATGGTATCGTTAAATAAAGCTGGCGTAAAATACCGTAAAGTTGCAAAAAAAAAGGTAACAACTAAAAACGTTTTTTTTATTAAATAAGCACCAGTAACGAGAAGCCATTTGCACAATATTTCACTGTAAAAAAAAAAGATTAATTTGTGAAAAGTTTGCCGCATGATTCTGTATGCGTTTCTTCTTATTTTTTTTGGGTAAGCGTTTGTAACTAAAAACGAAAATAAAAAAAATATGCGACCAATTCGTATTCGTATAGTTATCATTTGTTGGCTAGTTTAATCTTTTCAGTCGAGTAATGGATCTCTTGAAATATCAAAGTTTATTTAGATATAAAAACGAGTACAAAAAAAATTCAGATTAAATAAATAATTAAAGTTGATTGAAATACAGTACTGCATCTGACGATAAATTAGTTTTTTAATACTGGCTGCGGGCAGAAAAAACCTTGCGTATTCAACTGCTCCCAGAATATTTTTAATTCATCGTCCACTAACTCTTGTGACGTAATTCTGCCTTCCGTAAACGCGCAACTTGCTTGCTCAGCGCTCACGTGGGGGCGTAACGTTATAGCTCGATGATCATATAATTCTATTTGAGCTTTGTGCCTACAGAATCCAGTCACGAACACATCTTCGATGAAAAAGTAAGGAGTTACTAAAGACGCCTTGTACAATTCCTCAACCACATCTAAAGACATGACGTAACTGAAACCAGCACAATATTCCGGAAAATAAATACCAGGAAGATCTTTTACGAGAACTTCGTATTTAGATAATAAGCCGTTTCGACGAATTATTTTGCGAACACGGTTTTTGTGACAAATTAATGATCGATGTTTGGAAGAGGACGATAGTAAATGAACTAAATTAGGAATGTGAACGAAAATGTCATCGTCGCTTTTCATTACAAAATTTGCTTCGTGGCAAAATTCCAAAGTCCATTTTAATCCCATCACAGATTTGAGACCTAAATTATCGAAAGATTCGGTGAAATTTTCTTGAACAATGTCACCGTAGAGAAAATGTTCTTCCTGCACGAGTTCTTGAATTTGAGCATTGGGAGAGCGTCCCAAAAGAAAAATTATCCGAAAATTTAAAGCTCGTTGCAACATCTGAATTCCCCAAGTTTCACGAATTATTTTTCTTTTCTTGTGATGGCGACAGTCGGACTCAATAAAAATAAGAAGACAAAGATGGGCTGGGTTAAAACTCCGACATAGTTCAGAATTATTCAAGATGTAAGGATAATTATGGGGATTTGGATGCACGCCCCAATGAACGACGACATTTCCAGGTAAAACGATCCACGAAGAACTTTCATTGGCCGCCAGATGTTCAGCTGAATGTCCCCACATATTTGTAGCCCACCTGATGTTTGAGTCTCCAGAAAAATGCTTTCTGGCGTAAAGCTGACGATTTGTTTTCGGTGTTATGGCATATTTTCCTCCGTACCATGTTCGAGGAGTTGTTACACTGAATAAAACGACAAATGTCAAAATGGCTGATACCAAACCAATTGCGGATAGTTTAGTCCAACGAAGGCACATTCGAATTTTCCCCATCATCTCATTTCGCAATTAC